>JAJEOU010000611.1:5765261-5951538 GCA_021534815.1 Acrocephalus arundinaceus
GAGAGACGGAAGGTGGGAATGGGAACGGGAATGGGAACGGGAATGGGAAGGGAACGGAAGGAACGGGAACGGGAATGGGAATGGGAATGGGAACGGAATGGGAATGGGAATGGGAACGGAATGGGAATGGAACGGGAATGGGAATGGGAACGGGAGTGGGAATGGGAACGGGAACGGGAATGGGAATGGGAATAGGAACGGGAATGGGAACGGGAATGGGAACGGGAATGGGAATGGGAATGGGAATGGGAACGGGAATGGGAATGGGAATGGGAACGGGAACAGGAATGGGAATGGGAACGGGAACGGGAACGGGAATGGGAATGGGAACGGGAACAGGAATGGGAATGGGAATGGGAACGGGAATGGGAATGGGAACGGGAACAGGAATGGGAATGGGAACGGGAACGGGAATGGGAATGGGAATGGGAACGGGAATGGGAACGGGAATGGGAATGGGAACGGGAATGGGAATGGGAACGGGAACGGGAACGGGAATGGGAACGGGAATGGGAACGGGAATGGGAACGGGAATGGGAACGGGAACGGGAATGGGAACGGGAATGGGAACGGGAATGTTCATCCCTGCGCCCTCCCGCTGCACAGGCTGGAAAATTCCCCCCAAATCCCTTAATCTGCGCTGCCTGATCGGTTTAGGATTAGGGATAATCTATTTATAGCGAGCCCCGGGCGGGGCGGCTGCTCAGCCCCGGGAATGGGGCTGGGAATGGGACTGGGAGCAGCTGGAACAAAACTGGGAACAGCTGGAATAAAACAGGGGGCATCTGAAATAAGGGAATCAGATGGTCTGGGATGTGAATTTGGGGTCTGGAATGTGGAATTGGGGTCTGGGATGTGAATTTGGGGTCTGGGATATGGAATTGGGGTCTGGAGTGTGGAATTTGGGGTCTGGGATGTGGGATTGGGGTCTGGGATGTGAATTTGGGGTCTGGAATGTGAATTTGGGGTCTGGGATGTGGATTTGGGGTCTGGGATGTGAATTTGGGGTCTGGAATGTGAATTTGGGGTCTGGGTGTGGAATTGGGGTCTGGAGTGTGAATTTGAATCTGGGATGTGGATTTGGGGTCTGGGTTGTGGGATTGGGATCTGGAATGAGGATTTGGGTCTGGGATGTGGATTTGGGGTCTGGGATGTGAATTTGGGGTCTGGAATGTGGAATTGGGGTCTGGAGTGTGGAATTGGGTCTGGAGTGTGAATTTGAATCTGGGATGTGGATTTGGGGTCTGGGTTGTGGGATTGGGATCTGGAATGAGGATTTGGGTCTGGGATGTGGATTTGGGGTCTGGAATGTGAATTTGGGGTCTGGGATGTGAATTTGGGGTCTGGAGTGTGGATTTGGGGTGTGGGATATAGGATTGGGGTCTGGAGTGTGGATTTGGGGTCTGGGATGTGGATTTGGGGTCTGGGATGTGGATTTGGGGTCTGGAATGTGGATTTGGGGTCTGGCTAGGGAAGGGCAGCTTCTCCTGGAGTTTTTTGGTGGGAATCATCGGGGATGAAATTCCTGATGGATCCGTCCACATCAAAGCCACAAAACCCAACCCAAGCATTTAAAAATTAATATTTTTTTTCCAGAAAAGGTTTGTTTTTCCTGTGTCTGAGCTGACTGGGACGAATCCCAAACCCTGCCTTTTCCCCCAAATCCTGTTCCCAACCTCATCCCTTCCCTGGCAAATCCAGGTCACCATCTGCTCTGCCTGCAGCCTCTGGCTGCAGCTCCTGGGAGCTTTTCCCACATTCCCACTCCAGCCCAGATCATCAACGAGGACACCAGAGCAGGGAATCCTGGCAGGAAAACCCGGAATATCCATCCCATCCCTCAGGAAATTCCCAATTCCCAATTCCCAATTTCCAGCTCCTGCAGGAGCTCTCCCTGCTCTGCTTCCCAAATTTATTTTCCATCTTCCAGCCCACAGCCAAAGGGACACGGAGCAGGCACAGAGCCCTTCCAAGCTCTGCAATTCCAACTTCTGGAGGAAATTTTCCAGGAATTTTCCAGCTTTTAACACAGAAAGCTGGAAAAAAAAACCCCAAGAGCCAGGGAAAAGCTGTTTCCCCTCTCAGGGAGCCTCCCGGGCCTGGAGCAGCTCCAGGCTGGCTCCTTTCCCATCTCCTGCTGCTTCCTGACAGCATTCCCGGGAAAAAATCTGTTCCTGGATGTTTTACCTGCTGGACAAAGCGGGTCTGGCCTTTCCTGAGCGGCTCCTTCCTTGTCCCTGTGAAAAATGATGTTCACCTTCTTAGAAAAATCTAATAAAAATTGAATAAAATTGAATAAATTTTAAATTTTTAAAATTTTAAAAAATTTTATGTAACTCCTTTATTCCACCTGTATCACCATTAATCCACTGTAACCCCTTTATTCCACCTGTAACCCCATTATTCCACCTGTAACCCCATTATTCCATCTATAAGCCCATTATCCCACCTGTAACCCCATTATTCCATCTATAACCCCATTATCCCACCTGTAACCCCCTTATCCCACCTGTAACCCCATTATTCCAGCTGAAATCCTTTATTCCACCTGTAACCCTATTATCCTGTCTAGAACCCCATTATTCCATGTGTAACCCCATTATCCCACCTGTAACCCCATTATTCCATGTGTAACCCCATTATCCCACCTGTAACACCTTTATCCCATCTATAACCCCTTTATCCCACCTGTAACCCCATTATTCCATCTGTAACCCCAATATTCCACCTGTAACCCCTTTACTCCATCTGTAACCCCATTATTCCCTCCGTAACCCTTGATCCCACCTGTAACCCCATTATCCCATCTACAACCCCATTATTCCACCTGTAACCCCATTATTCTAGCTGAAATCCTTTATCCCACCTGTAACCCCATTATTCCATCTGTAACCCCATTATTCCACCTGTGACCCCATTATCCCTTCTTTAACCCCATTAATCCATCTGTAACCCCAATATTCCATCTGCAACCCCCTTATCCCACCTGTAACCCCACTATCCCATCTACAACCCTTTATCCCAGCCGCAATCCTTTATCCCATCCGGCTCCCCGGGTGCCCCGGAGGCAGCAGCTGTCCCCTGTCCCCTCAGGGGTGACACTTCCCATCCCTCCCGCTGTCCCCTCATGGGTGACACTTCCCATCCCTCCCGCTGTCTCCTCAGGGGTGACACTTCCCGTCCCTCCCGCTGTCCCCTCTCCCCTCATGGGTGACACTTCCCGTCCCTCCCCGCTGTCCCCTCGGGGGTGACACTTCCCGTCCCTCCCCGCTGTCCCCTGTCCCCTCGGGGGTGACACTTCCCGTCCCTCCCGCTGTCCCCTCAGGGGTGACACTTCCCGTCCCTCCCGCTGTCCCCTCAGGGGTGACACTTCCCGTCCCTCCCGCTGTCCCCTCAGGGGTGACACTTCCCGTCCCTCCCCGCTGTCCCCTCTCCCCTCGGGGGTGACACTTCCCATCCCTCCCCGCTGTCCCCTCAGGGGTGACACTTCCCGTCCATCCCCGCTGTCCCCTCGGGGGTGACACTTCCCACCCATCCCCGCTGTCCCCTCGGGGGTGACACTTCCCACCCATCCCCGCTGTCCCCTCGGGGGTGACACTTCCCATCCCTCCCGCTGTCCCCTCGGGGGTGACACTTCCCGTCCATCCCCTCTCCCCTCGGGGGTGACACTTCCCATCCCTCCCCGCTGTCCCCTCGGGGGTGACACTTCCCGTCCATCCCCTCTCCCCTCGGGGGTGACACTTCCCGTCCATCCCCTCTCCCCTCGGGGGTGACACTTCCCGTCCATCCCCTCTCCCCTCGGGGGTGACACTTCCCGTCCATCCCCCCTGTCCCCTCGGGGTGACACTTCCCGTCCCTCCCCGCTGTCCCCTCAGGGGTGACACTTCCCGTCCATCCCCTCTCCCCTCGGGGGTGACACTTCCCATCCCTCCCGCTGTCCCCTCAGGGGTGACACTTCCCGTCCATCCTCGCTGTCCCCTCATGGGTGACACTTCCCGTCCATCCCCGCTGTCCCCTCGGGGGTGACACTTCCCGTCCCTCCCGCTGTCCCCTCGGGGGTGACACTTCCCACCCATCCCCGCTGTCCCCTCTCCCCTCAGGGGTGACACTTCCCGTCCATCCCCGCTGTCCCCTCGGGGGTGACACTTCCCATCCCTCCCCGCTGTCCCCTCTCCCCTCAGGGGTGACACTTCCCGTCCCTCCCGCTGTCCCCTCGGGGGTGACACTTCCCGTCCCTCCCCGCTGTCCCCTCAGGGGTGACACTTCCCGTCCATCCTCGCTGTCCCTCTCCCCTCAGGGGTGACACTTCCCGTCCATCCTCGCTGTCCCCTCATGGGTGACACTTCCCGTCCATCCCCGCTGTCCCCTCAGGGGTGACTCTTCCCATCCCTCCCCGCTGTCCCTCAGGGGTGACACTTCCCGTCCATCCCCCTGTCCCCTCGGGGGTGACACTTCCCGTCCATCCCCCCTGTCCCCTCGGTGGTGACACTTCCCGTCCCTCCCGCTGTCCCCTCGGGGGTGACACTTCCCGTCCATCCCCTCTCCCCTCGGGGGTGACACTTCCCGTCCCTCCCGCTGTCCCCTCGGGGGTGACACTTCCCGTCCATCCCCGCTGTCCCCTCGGGGGTGACACTTCCCGTCCCTCCCGCTGTCCCCTCATGGGTGACACTTCCCGTCCCTCCCGCTGTCCCCTCGGGGGTGACACTTCCCGTCCCTCCCGCTGTCCCCTCGGGGGTGACACTTCCCATCCATCCCCACATCCCGCCGGTTGCCGTGGCAACGCTTTGGGAAGGCGGCAGCTTCATTATCGGTTCCTCTACAGAATCCAAAATAAAAAATAAATTTAAAAAAAACCCTTTGGATGGAATTTTGTTTTCTCCCCGCTGCCGTGAAATGTCACGGATTTGTTCCTGACCCTTCTGTGCTTGGGGATGATCCAGGGCCGCTTCCCAAAGTGAATTTTCCAGCGGTTCTGAGAGAATCCCTGGGATCAGCTGGGGATTAAAGCACAGAGAGCATCATCCTGGAAAAAAAAAATTTAAAATCTCCTTTGGGCAAGTCCCAAGCCTCAAGGAATGAGCGAATTTTTAATTAAACAGCAATCAGCCGTTTCTAAAGGAAAAATAAATCCTTCCCTGAGGAGCAGGGATGCCCTGGGCTCAATCCTGCCGAGCAATCCCAGGGAGCTCCAGGACATCCAGGATGAATCCCAGAAATGCAGAGCAGCAGGTGGATGAGTCAGGCGGAGGGAGGTGAGAAATCCGGGAAGGAAACGCCAAACAAATCACTGATTCTCATTTATTTTATTTTATTTTATTTTATTTTATTTTATTTTCCCGGAGGTTTTTGCGGCTCTGCCAAAGCCCCTTCCCACGCAGGCCAATCCCGCTCCTTCCCCTACATCCAGAGCTTTTCAGGATCCCTTCCCACCCTCGGGCTGACGTGTTCCCGGCAGGATGAGACTCCAGGAAGGCTCCAGAGCTTTTTAAAAGTCACTCAGGAAGCGGGAGCCGGGAAAACGGGAGAGCTGGAGCATGGCTGATCCCTGGGAACACCCATCAGCCTGGAAACGCCATCCCGGGCAAAAAGCTTTTCCTGGAAAAGCTGGGGAGGAGTCACCAAATCCTCGGTTTTCATCCCGGTGGAGAGGGCAGAGCACATGGAAAAGTGGGACAAGGGGGCAGGGAGCGGAGAGGGAAAGAAGGGAGGGAACAGGGAAGGGACAGGGAGCAGAATTTGGAAGCTGGGAAGGGTCTGGGAGCAGAATTTGGAAGCAGGGAGGGGACAGGGAATAAGGCTGGGAAGCTGGAAGGCACAGGGAGCAAAATTTGGAAGCTGGGAGGGCACAGGGAGCAGAATTTGGAAGCAGGGAAGGGTCTGGGAGCAGAATTGGGAAGCAGGGAGGGCACAGGGAATGGAGAGGGAAAGAAGGGAGGGGACAGGGAAAGGGGCTGGGAGCAAAATTTGGAAGCAGTGAGAGGACAGTGAACAGGGCTGGGAAGCTGGGAGTGCACAGGGAGAAAAATTTGGAAGCAGGGAAAGGACTGGGAGCAAAAATTGGAAGCAGGGAGGGGATTGGGAGCAAAATTTGGAAGCCATGAGGGGACAGGGAACAGGGCTGGGAAACTGGGAGGGCACAGGGAGCAGAATTTGGAAGAAGGGAGAGACAGGGAATGGAGAGGGAAAGCAGAGAGGTGACTGGGAACAGGGCTGGGAAGCTGGGAGGGGACTGGGAGCAAAATTTGGAAGCAGGGAAGGGACAGGGAATGGAAAGGGAAAGAAGGGAGGGGACAGAGAAAAGGGAAGGGACAAGGAAGAGAGTTTGGAAGCAGTGAGGGGACAGGGAATGGAGAGGGAAAGCAAGGAGGGGACAGGGAAAGGGGCTGGGAGCAAAATTTGGAAGCAGTGAGAGGACAGGGAATAGGGCTGGGAAGCTGGAAGGCACAGGGAGGAAAATTTGGAAACGGGGAAAGGACTGGGAGCAAAAATTGGAAGCAGGGAGGGGATTGGGAGCAAAATTTGGAAGCCGTGAGGGGACAGGGAACAGGGCTGGGAAGCTGGGAGGGCACAGGGAGCAGAATTTGGAAGCAGGGAAGGGTCTGGGAGCAGAATTTGGAAGCAGGGAGGGGACGGGGAATGGAGAGGGAAAGCAGAGAAGGGACAGGGAACAGGGCTGGGATGCAGGGAGAGGACTGGGAGCAAAATTTGGAAGCAGTGAGGGGACGGGGAATGGAGAGGGAAAGCAGGGAGGGGACAGGGAACAGGACAGAGCACATGGAAAAGTGGGACAAGGGGACAGGGAGCAGAGAGGGGAAGAAGGGAGGGGACAGGGAACAGGGAAGGGGAACAGGGCTGAGAATCTGGGAGCTAAAGGATCATCCCATTCCACCCCTGTCAGGGCAGGGCCACCTTCCACCATCCCAGGCTGCTCCAAGCCCTGTCCAGCCTGGCCTGGGACATTTCCAGAGATCCAGGGGCAGCCACAGCTGCTCTGCGATCCCAAATGTTGGGATTAGGAGGCCCAGCCAGAGCCAGAGCTCCTCCTGAGTGCAAACTGCAACACCCCAGTTTAGAAAATCCCTGCCCTCAGCACCCCTGCTTGCCATGGGAACATCACTGCTGAGGGAGCAGGGATCATTTCCCACCCGGATTCCATCTAAAATCCTCCCTTTGCCTCTCTCCAAATGAATGAAATCAACATTTTTGTTTGATTTATGAAATCAATGGTGTTTTATGATCCATTTCCTCCCTGGATTTCAGGCGAGCAGGGAACATCCCCTCAGCCTTTCGGGGTGAACATTCCCAGCCCTCTGCAATCACAAATGCCAGGGAGACTCAGATAATGTGAATTTTGTGGCTAATGCAGATTTTGTGGCTAATGCAGATTTTATGGAGCCACGCCAGGATGGCACTGAGCAGGCAGAGCTCCGTGTCCTGCCAGGCTCCAGCCAGGAAATCACTTCAGGACGCTCCAAAAAATCATTTCAGGACACTCCAAATCCATTTCTCCTCCTTCTCCCGGGATTCTCTCCTCCTCCTGAGGAGGCCAGGATTTATTGCTGCCCCTGGATCGATCAGCTGTGGGATTTTGGGAGCTCCCATCAATTAGGGAGCGGCTCCTGCTGCATTAAAACCCCGTGGCCACACTCAGGAGCTCTCCCAGAGCAATTCCTGGCTGTGCTGTTGCATTTCCAGCAGGTTGATCCCGGGGAGGGTCACATTTCTTTCCCAGCATCCAGAATTGGGTGAGTGACAGCGAGGGCACTGCGGGATCTCTGCAATAATCCCAGGAAAGGATTAATTCTGGTTTTCCACAGGGACAGGAGGGATGAGGCTCCTCTCCCAGGGAGCTGCCAGACTTACAGAGCACTGGATAAAAGCACAGATAATTCCTGAAGAGGTGGGAAGAGGAAAAGGTGGAGCAGCTCCCATCAAAGCCCATCTTTCTCCCAAGTCATTCCCAATTTTGGGGAATTTTGAGTCTGGGCTTGTCCCAAAATTGAGGAGGTTGGTTCTGGCTGTGGGAACTCAAAGAGATTCGTTATCCAAGGCCTCCACCTGCCTGGAATGGTGATTCCCCATCGCTGGGGATTTTGCAGGGAGTAAAACTGAATAAAAAAGGAGGAAGGGAAGGATGTGAGGAGGAGCAGGGTGGTGCTTTTGCAGAGAGAAAGATCCTGAGACAGGTCAGGAATCCCAGACTTTGGGAAGGGTTAAAAGCAATAATTCAGCTCCTTAAAAACACCCTGTGCCCAGAGCCTGAGGAAAGATTCCCTGCTTCCACAGGAAACATTCCCTGAGCTCACAGAGCAGGAGGCAGCAGCTCAGGGTTTTCCCCAAACAAGGAATTGATTTCAACCATTTCAAAGTGAAAACTGTTATCCCAGAGATCTCCAGGATCCCGGGAATCACCTCTGAGTGGTTTTTGGGCCAGGGAGGAGTGGCAGCAGCAGGAATGCGGCCAGGCTGGGAATGCTGGGTGTGAAATGTCCTGCGGGGTGCCCGAGCTGCAGCCCGGATCCATTTGCACTCGGCAGGATCCGTTCACAGGGACAGCGGGGTCCCCTCGGAGCCAGGGATGGAGCTGGGATGGATTTAGGGATGGATTTAGGCTGGGATGAGGCTCAGCCTGCTCCTTCCCTGATCCTTCCCTGATCCTTCCCTGCTCCTTCCCTGCTCCATCCCTAAATCCATCCCGAAATCCATCCCTAAATCCATCCCCGCTCCATCCCTGCTCCTTCTCTGCTCCATCCCTAATTCCATCCCCGCTCCATCCCTGCTCCATCCCTGCTCCATCCCTAATTCCATCCCTGCTCCATCCCTGCTCCTTCTCTGCTCCATCCCTGCTCCATCCCTAAATCCATCTCTGCTCCATCCCTGCTCCACCCCTGCTCCATTCCTGCTCCATCCCTAAATCCATCCCTGCTCCTTCCCTAAATCCATCTCTGCTCCATCCTTGCTCCATCCTTGCTCCATCCCTCCCTGCTCCCTCCCTGCTCCCTATCCCCATCCCTGCTCCCTCCCTTAATCCATCCCTGCTCCATCTCTGCTCCCTGTCCCCATCCCTACTCTCTCCCTGCTCCATCCCTGCTCCATCCCTGCTCCCTGTCCCCATCCCTGCTCCCTCTCTCCTCCCTCCCCGCTCCATCATTAACGCAGGAGCTCAAGGTCAGAGGCTGAGCAGCTCTGGGAGCTGCGGGCACAGAGCCCCGAGGAGGAGGAGGAGGAGGAAGGTTCCCTCCTTTCTCTCCTGGAGCCGGTATCCATTATCCCTGGTGCCTCAAAGCCTGCCGTGGGGAAATGGATTTTCCTGCTTTTTTAAGGAGAGGTTTTGGCCTGGCAGAGGGGGGAGCTCAGGGCAGCAGCTGCCCCGGGATTTCGGGGGTGCTGATGGGAATGAGGGAATTCCCTGCTGTGCTCTGCTCCACAGGAAACGTGAGCCACTGAACTGGAAATCTCCAGCGCTGCACTGCAGGGAGCTGTGGCAGGGTTAAGAAAACAGCTCTGACACACAGGGGTTAAAAACGCCGTTTTTGTCAGGATTTTGGGGTGAGGAGCCGCTGCCAGCCCGGCCCTGCTGCGGGTGCTGCTGTGACACTGTCACACATAATCGCTCTTGGAGAGATCCTGGCCGTGCCCACGGGGTTTTAATGCAGCAGGAGCCGCTCCCTAATTGATGGGAGCTCCCAAAATCCGATAGCTGATCGATCCAGGGGCAGCAATTAATCCTGGCCTCCTCAGGACCTCCCGGGAGAAGGGGCAGGAATGGATCTGGAGCCTCCTGAAATGATTTTTTGGAGCTTCCTGAAATGATTTTTTGGAGCTTCCTGAAATGATTTCCTGGCTGGAGCTCTGCCCGTTCAGTGCCAGCCCTCATCGCCTCCTCCTGGGATTCCCAACCACACCCGTGGCATCCTCAGGGAGCGGCGCTCCTGCAGCTCCTCGGGATGGACCATGGGGAGCCCCAAGGCCATGGAAAAACCCATCCAGGGCTCCAGGAGGGCAGGAATTCCTGCTGAGCAGGGAAGGAGCAGGGATGGATTTAGGGAAGGAGCAGAGATGGAGCAGGGAGGGAGCAGGGATGGAGCAGAGATGGAGTAAGGATGGAGGAGGGATGGATTTAGGGATGGATTTAGGAATGGATTTAGGAATGGAGCAGGGAGGGAGCAGGGTTGGATTTAGGGATGGATTTAGGGTTGGAGCAGAGATGGAGTAAGGATGGAGCAAGGATGGATTTAAGGAAGGAGCAGGGATGGATTTAGAGAAGGAGCAGGGATGGAGCAGGGAGAGAGCAGGGATGGAGCAGAAATGGAGTAAGGATGGAGCAGGGATGGATTTAGGGATGGATTTAAGGATGGATTTAGGGAAGGAGCAGGGGTGGAGCAGGGGTGGAGCAGGGATAGAGCAGAGAAGGAGCAGGGGTAGAGCAGAGATGGAATAAGGATGGAGCAGGGATGTATCAGAGCTGGAGCAAGGGTGGATTTCGGGATGGATTTAGGAATGGATTTAGAGATGGAGCAGGGACAGAGTAGGTAAGGAGCAGGGATGGATCAGAGATGGAGTAAAGATGAAGCAGGGATGTATTTAGGGATGGAGCAGGGATGGATTTAGGGAAGGAGCAGGGATGGAGCAGGGAAGGAGCGGGGATGGAGCAGGGATGTATCAGAGATGGAGTAAGGATGAAGCAGGGATGGATTTATGGAAGGAGCAGGGATGGAGCAGGGAGGGAGGAGGAATGGAGCAGGAATGGAGCAGGGATGTATCAGAGATGGATCAGGGAAGGAGCAGGGATGGAGCAGGGATATCACCCCCAGCACTCAGCCCATCCCCCGGGCTCTCCCTTTCCCCTGGCCCTGCACCACGCCAGCTTTGTGCTCTGCTCCAGGCAGCCGCAGCCAGCCTGTGCCTTTGTCCCCACACAAGATAAGCCCGGAGAAAAATGTCACCTGCTGCTGCCATCCCAAACCCCCAGCAGCTCCACACGGGTGGAATAATCGCATCCATCCCTACAGAGCAGAGCTGGCAGAGCTTTTCCAGCTCCCAGCCCCGCAGCTGATGTGTCTGGGAAGGACAAGCCCAGACTCACAAGGCAGCAGCTCCGTCAGCGCCGTTTCCAAGGGCACAACGCGATTCCCTGAACGCCCCGGGGGTGACAAGGGACAGCAGGGCAGTGCCAGCAGCGCCGCGACTGCACTCCCAGAGGAATTTCCCACATCCCAGCGCTGAGGATGCTCTGTGCATTCTCATTTTTTAATCCCTGGTGGCTGTGAGAGAATAAAACCCCTGGGAGGGGAGACTGGAAGCTCCAGCTGCTCTTTTTTTAGGGTTGTGGGGTTTTTTTTTTCTCTGTGTGTTTTTTGAACACCAAATTCCTGTTTGTTTTTCAAATTTTCTGGGGTTTTGTTTTGGTTTTCTTTTGAGCTTTGGGGGGGTTTGTTTGTTTGTTTTGGTTTTGGTTTGGGGGGGTTGTTTGTTTGTTTGGGGTTTTGTTTTTGTTTGGTTTGGGTTTTTTTTAATTACCATTCCTAAAAGTGAAATGCCCTGCTAGTTAAGGATATTTAGGAGAAAGCTCTGGCTCAGTTGTCACCCGGCTGCCGGGCAGGGGAAGGTGACAAGTGACAAAGATCTCCCAGCCCTGCTGTCCCCAGCCCTGCGAGCAGCAAAATTCATTCCAAGCCAAGGCGAACCGTTTTAATTCCACCGCCCTGCTTGGATTCCTGGCGGAAATAAATGGAAATCGTGGATTCGGGAAAGAAAACCCCGAGAAATTCGCCCTGCGGGCACAGAGGGGACACCTGGGACAGCGCCGCTGCCTGGGGACCGCGACACGGCCACAGCCCATGGGTGTCACAGCGGGGGCAGGATAACGGGGATGGGTGGGAATGGCAGCGTCCAGGGAAGGCTCAGGATGTCCCACAGCCCGGGAGGAGAATTCCTCCTTCCAGAGGGTGTTCCACACCCTGGGAGCAGATTCCTTCCTTTCCAGAGAGTGTCCCATTTTCTGGGAGCGGATTCCCTCCCTCCACAGAGGCAGCACATCCCAAATTCCCCAATTCCCAAATTCCCTTCCTTCTAGAGGGTGTTCCACATCCTGGGAGTAGATTCCTTCCTTCCAGAGAGTGTCCCATTTTCTGGGAGCGGATTTCCTCTCTCCACAGCCCCAGCACATCCCAAATTCCCAGATTCCCTTTCTCCAGAGGGTGTCCCACATCATGGAAGTAGATTCCCTCCCTCCACAGAGGTAGCACATCCCAAATTCCCCAATTCCCAAATTCCCTTCCTTCTAGAGGGTGTCCCACATCCTGGGAGCAGATTCCTTCCTTTCCAGAGGGTGTCCCGTTTTCTGGGAGCAGATTCCCCCTCTCCACAGCCCCAGCACATCCCAAATTCCCAAATTCCCTTTCCAGAGGGTGTCCCACATCCTGGAAGTAGATTCCCTCCCTCCACAGAGGTAGCACATCCCAAATTCCCCAATTCCCTTTCTCCAGAGGGAATTCCACATCCTGGAAGTAGATTCCTTCCTTCCAGAGGGTGTCCCATTTTCTGGGAGCAGATTCCCTCCTTCCACAGAGGCAGCACATCCCAAATTCCCCAATTCCCAAATTCCCTTCCTTCTAGAGGGTGTTCCACATCCTGGGAGCAGATTCCTTCCTTTCCAGAGGGTGTCCCGTTTCCTGGGAGCAGATTCCCCCTCTCCACAGCCCCAGCACATCCCAAATTCCCAAATTCCCTTTCTCCAGAGCGTGTCCCACATCCTGGAAGTAGATTCCTTCCTTTCCAGAGGGTGTCCCATTTTCTGGGAGCGGATTCCCTCTCTCCACAGCACCAGCACATCCCAAATTCCCAGATTCCCTCTCTCCAGTGAGTGTTTCACTTTCTGGAACCGGATTCCCTCTCTCCACAGGTATTTCACTTTCTGCGACCAGATTCCTTCCTTCCACAGAGGTAGCACATCCCAAATTCCCAGATTCCCCCTCTCCACAGGTGTTCCACATCCAATGATTCCACAGAAATCATGGAGTGATTCACCCCAGAGCTCAAATGAAATGAAATTATTTATTCTCTTTTATTTGAACACATCCTGGGAGGACAGTGAGGCTGGGCTGGGGAATTGGAGCCTCTGGAATGAGCTGATCCCAAAAATTCCCCTCCAATTCCAGCCTGGAATTCTCTGAAGTGATTCCTGCAGCTCCACTGTGCTCATCATCCTTAACTGTTCCAAAAACAGCATTTTAAGTGATACAAATTAAAGTGTTACAAATTAAAGTGTTATCTCCAATTCCAGCACCAGCAGCTGCAGCTGCCTGGATTTTAGTGGGGAAAAAATGATCCAAAGGAAAAAAGTGATTCCTATCACACAGGAATATCTCAGCTCCAATTAAGGGCCTGGTAATTTTTCTCCTAAATAGCCTTTAATTAGCAGGACATTTTGCTTTTAGGCATGGTAATTAAAAAAAAAAAACAAAAACAAAAACAACAACAACAACAACAAAACAAAACCAAAAAAACCCACCCAAAAAACAAACAATCCAAAGAAAAAAACCAGAAAATTTGAAACACAAACAAAATTTTTGTGTTAAAAAAACCAAACAAATTTAAAAAAAAAACCTAAAAAAGAGGATCTGGAACTTCCAGTCTCCCCTCCCAGGGGTTTTATTCTCTCACAGCCAACAGGGACTAAAAATTTTTGTTCTGAGAGTGGGAAAAATCTGATAAATGTTGGAAATACAAGACCTGCAAGGAGGAGATTTCTCTGATGGCAGCAGAGCAAAGCTGATCGTTATCAGTGAAAACCCAGGGAAAAAAAAACCACTGCACCTGAAATTAATTTAAATAAATTAAACAGATCAACTTCTGTGAAAAATCCAGGGGGAAAAAAAAGCACCTGGAATTATTTAGATGAATTAAACAGATCAACAGCATTGCAGTGCTAAGGAAAGAGAAAATATTTGTATTCAGGACCCCCAAATTCCTCTATTTTCACCCCAAAACAATGCTCCCCATTCAGGTGCTGCCAAGCCTTGGCAACAGCTCTTGGGAAAGGTCAGAGCTGTTGTTTGGGTTGTTTCAAGGTAAGTTTCCACCTTTTTTTCTTTGATTTTTAAAGAGATAAAGAGAGAGAATTGCTCCTGTTTCCCTGTTAAAAACAGCTTTTCCCAGCAGCAATTCCAAACCACGGAGCACAAACTCTTGGAGATAATTAAACCCAATTAAAGGCAATTATTTCCCATTTAATGAGCTACGACGAATGCATGGAGAGGCAGAGGAAAAAGAGATTTTACTGCAAGAACTTTATTGCACCACGTTCAAGTGCTGAGCCAGGAGTTGTGCCTGTGGGACACCTCCAGCTCGTGGGGACACTGGGATAATCCACATTTTTCCACTGTTTCCCCCTCAAATTAAGGCTGGATCTGATAATTAGGATATTATAAATCAAGAGGGAGGTTAGGGGAGCAGGGGGAAGTTGTACACAGAGCGTTTAAAATTTGGTTTATTGTCCTTCAGGAGGAGGTGGGGTTTTCATCCAGTTCAGCACCTTCCCCTCCAATGTGACATCCAGGATTTGTCAAATTGGTTTTAAAACCAGGATAACCTTTGGCTAAAAGAAAAAATAATCCATTTTTCTTTGCAGAAAAGGTCTGGTTTTATTTTCTCATCAGGATCTGTGTGAGAGGGGAAGGCAAAGGCCAGAATTTGGTGATTTCAGCACCATTTCCCTCCCAACCCCGGGCATCACCAGCCACTCCCCAGCGCAGAATCCACTTCCAGGTCTCCTTAATCCTTGGAAAAAACTAGGGAATATTCCTCAGGGAGGAGGGAATTCAGCACAACCACACCAAGCTGGAGGCAGGGACATTGAGGGGTTTGGGGAGCTCACCCGAGGGGCTGAACAAGTACCAACATTTTCTGGTTCAATCGATAAAAAAAATCAATCCCAAAGGGGTTGGAATTCCAAAAGTTCATTCCCTGTGTTCTGGAAAGGCTCCAGCAGGAGTTGGGAAGAGGGAGAATTCCAGGGAAAAGGGAGGATGAGGGGTTGGGGAGGAATGGGGATGAGGCTGCAGGTACAGCCCCAAAGATTATGGTGATCCCAGAGCAAAATATCCTGAGGGAACAGGGCCCTAAATCTGCATCCAAACCCTTCAAAGGCTGGAGATTGTGGGAAAAAATATGGATATTATGGGAAAAATTATGGATATTATGGGAAAATAACCAGGAGAAGGTGTAAGATCAACCCTAGGGCAGGGCACTACAAAAAAGCGGCCTGGCTAAAACTGCTCCTGAAATCCCTTGATTTCATCACTGGCAGACCCACAAAAATCCATTTTTAGGGTTTGCTGATGAAAGGTGTCAGGAGTTTGGGGTGGAATTTGGGATTCTCCATCCCAAAAACCCAAATAAAAAAGAAGAAGGCAATCAGAGGTTCAGCTGAGAAAATTCTCCCTCACACCAAGTGAGGCCCTCCCCCAAATCCTGATTTTCTGTGCTCAGAAAGGCGGATCCAAACCCTTCCAAAGCTGGATATTATGGGAAAAAAATATGGATATTAAGGGAAAATACCCAGGAGAAGGTGTAACATCACCCCTAGGGCAGGGCACTACAAAAATGTGTTTGGTAGAAGCGGCCTGGCTAAAACTGCTCCTAAAATCCCTTGATTTGATCACTGGCAGCCTCACAAAAATCCATTTTTAGGGTTTGCTGATGCAGGGTGTCAGGATTTTGGGGTGGAATTTGGGATTCTCCATCTCAAAAACCCCAATAAAAAAAGAAGAAGGCAATCAGAGGTTCAGGTGAGAAAATTCCCCCTCACACCAAGTGAGGCCCTCCCCCAAAATCCCAATTTCTTGTGTTCAGCAAGGCAGAGCCAAACCCTTCCAAAGCTGGAGATTATGGGAAAAAAATACAGATAGTATGGAAAAATACCCTGGAAAAGATGCTTAAGGTAACCCCTGGGGCAGCCAAAATCAAACTTGTTTGGTAGAAGGAGCCTGGCCAAAATTGCTCCTAAGATCCCTTGGTTCATTCCCCGGCAGGCCCACAAAAAGATCTCCAAAAATCCCAGGTTTTAGGGTTTGCTGATGCAGGGTGTCAAGATTTTGGGGTGGAATTTGGGATTCTCCATCCCAAAAACCCCAATAAAAAAGAAGAAGGCAATCAGAGGTTCAGCTGAGAAAATTCTCCCTCACACCAAGTGAGGCCCTCCCCCAAATCCTGATTTTCTGTGCTCAGAAAGGCAGATCCAAACCCTTCCAAAGCTGGAGATTATGGGAAAAAAATACAGATAGTATGGAAAAATACCCTGGAAAAGATGCTTAAGGTAACCCCTGGGGCAGCCAAAATCAAACTTGTTTGGTAGAAGGAGCCTGGCCAAAATTGCTCCTAAGATCCCTTGGTTCATTCCCCGGCAGGCCCACAAAAAGATCTCCAAAAATCCCAGGTTTTAGGGTTTGCTGATGAAGGGTGTCAGGATTTTGGGGTGGAATTTGGGATTCCCCATCCCAAAAACCCAAATAAAAAGGAAGAAGGCAATCAGAGGTTCAGCTGAGAAAATTCCCCCTCACACCAAGTGAGGCCCTCCCTCAAAATCCTGATTTTCTGTGCTCAGCAGGCAGGGAATGTGGTTAGCAGAAAAAAAAAATAAAAATAAAGAGCCTTTTCCATCTTTCTGACAGAGAAATTAATTTTAAATCCTTGTTTGAATCTCCCCTCGCTCACCCAGGACACTTTGGAACATCAGTCTTGTGTGCCAGCATGGATTTTCTGTCAAAAATTAACATTTCAGCTGAATTCTTTGGGAAAAATCAGACTGAGAATCACACAAACGCTCCCAAAACCAGATTCACCAGAGGGTTCAGGCAGTGAAATTCCTGTTCCAGCCCCCCAGGAGTCAGAATTCCATGGAAAACATCCCCCAATCCCTGGGATGTGCCCAAAAAAGGGGTTTAAGGCTGTCAGGCTGTTCCCAGCCAGCTCCTCCTCATGTCCCTGACAGGTTAAAAACAAACAAAAAAAAATTAAAAATTTCTTTTCTTAAGAGTTTAAAATGGAATTCACATCTCAGGAATTCGCATCCCTGGCTGGGGGTGCTTTCCTCACCTCGAGAAAATCCTTTCTGCACAAGGCAATGCTCTGCTGCTTTTCCTTAGACATAAAGTTGACTTTATTTCTTTTCTTAAAAAGTTAAAAATACAGAAGGTTCAGAAACTGCTTTTCTCCTTGCAGGTTTGCAGCTTAAGGAGAAAACAATCCTTCACTGAAATGTTTCTCTTAATTGGTTTTTATTATTATTATTATTATATCTTTTTTTTAAATTTTGGGGTTTTTTTTTCCTCTCAATCATCATCACCCTTTTTTATTATTATTTTAAGGACAGAGGTTGAGGAACGCTGACTCCACCACTAATTTGATGACTTTTTTTTGTTGTTTTTTTTTCTTTCTTTTTTTTGATTCCAGATTCACATTTCCAGGTGCCAAGAGTCCAGAGAAGAGCCCCCAGCTCACTTCTGCTTTCCTTTTTGAGATCAATTTTGGTTTTGTTTTTTCTTTTTTGTGTTTGTTTATTGAACACAGCAGTGACCGTTGGCATCTTTGAAGCGTAATCGCATCTTGGGCCGGTATTTCTCCAGATAAAGCAGCTGTTTGGAATTGAAAGCTCCCCTCCTTTTCCTAAAAAATAAAATAAAAAATAAAAAATAAGATGGATATCAATGGAAAAAGCAGCGTTTTGCTCACTTCAGGCAGATTAATTATTGTTTTAATGAGTTTTTTAGCAGAATTTTGGCGGGAATTTGTGTATTTCATAATATTTCAGGGGAATATTCTGGTCAAATTCCAGCTTTTTATTTTATTCTAATTGCAGCTTTTTATTTTTACTATTTTTTTCTTTTACTTTTTTTTACTGTTACTTTTTTACATCTGTTTTTTTTTGTGGAGTGGGAGATTTTATTTCCATACCTTGAAACAATAAAAGAACAACATCAAGGTCACCCTCCCCAGGTGCTGCTTATCAGCTGAAAGAGACAAAGAGATAAGAGGGGCCCACAAAAAGAGGGAAAAAAATTTAAAAAAAAGAATTAAAAAAAAAGAAATCTGTTGCCAGCAATTCAAGGATAACTGGAAACCCTGGGAAGCCACAAAAAGCTGGAATTGCTTCATGGCAAAGCTCCCTGCACACAAACCTCACCTGCTGAGCTTCATTTCCAGGGGGGTTGAAACTGAATTTTTATTTTATTTATTTTTATTTCTGGGTAGGGAATGCTCCCCAAATTTCCTCCCAGGACTGCTGAGCTCCTCCATTTGTTGGCTCAGCCTTAGCAGGGTTTAATTTTTATTTTTATTTATTAAAAGTAATTTTTATAGCCCAGGCCTAGACACTTTTACCTCAGAAAAATAAGAATATTTGAGGCTTTACTTTACATTTAAAGCCAGATTTTAAGGAGAGAGATCACCTGTAAATCCTCATTTTTTACACTCTCGGCCTAGACCTTTTCACCTCACCAAATTCAAAATATTTGAGCTTTTTCTTCACATTTAAACCCAGATTTTAAGGCAAGAAATCACTTTCTAATCCTCATTAATTGGCAGCAATTTTTACAGCCCAATCCTCGAGACTTTTACCTCAGAAAAATCAGAATATTTGAGGTTTTACTTCACATTTAAAGCCAGATTTTAAGGAGAGAGATCACCTGTTAATCCTCATCAATCAGCAGGAATTTTTATACTCCCAGTCTAGACATTTTTACCTCATCAAATTCAAAATATTTGAAGGTTTACTTTACATTTAAACCCAGATTTTAAGGCGAGGGTTCACTTTCTAATCCTCATTAATTAGCAGCAATTTTTACAGTCCCGGCCTAGACCTTTTTACCTCATAAAATTCAGAATATTTGAGCTTTTTCTTCACATTTAAACCCAGATCTTAAGGCAAGAAATCACTTTCTAATCCTCATTAATTAGCAGCTATTTTTTACAGCCCAATCCTTGACACTTTTACCTCAGAAAAATCAACATATTTGAGGCTTTACTTTACATTTAGTCAGATTTTAAGGTGAGAAATCACCTGTTAATCCTCATTAATTAGCAACAATTTTTACAGACCTGGCCTAGACATTTTTACCTCACAAAATTCAGAATATTTAAGTTTTTTCTTTACATTTAAACCCAGATTTTAAGGCGAGGGATCACTTTCTAATCCTCATTAATTGGCAGCAATTTTTATAGTCCCGGCCTAGACCTTTTTACTTCACCAAATTCAAAATATTTGAGCTTTTTCTTCACATTTAAACCCAGATTTTAAGGCAAGAGATCACTTCCTAATCCTCATTAATTAGCAGCTATTTTTTAAAGCCCAATCCTTGACACTTTTACCTCAGAAAAATCAAAAATTTTGAGGCTTTACTTTACATTTAGAGCCAGATTTTAAGGCGAGAGATCCCCTGTTAATCCTCATTTTTTACACTCCCAGCCTAGACATTTTTACCGCACAAAATCCAAAATATTTGAGCTTTTTCTTCACATTTAAACCCAGATTTTAAGGTGAGAGATCACTTTTTAATCCTCATTAATTAGCAGCAATTTTTACAGTCCCGGCCTAGACCTTTTTACCTCACAAAATTCAGAATATTTGAGATTTTTCTTCATATTTTAACGAGGTATTATTTATTTTAGGATAAAACTCCTTAAAAAACTCAAATTTCTTCTCAGGCCGGTCAAAAGCCACAAAATAAATTCCTGGAGGTGGAAAAAAAAAGTGAATTTTCACTTACTGCCTTATAAACTGAACTGCATCCTCATACTTCATTCCACATTCAATGAGAGCAAGTGCGACCAGAACGGGAGCCCTGCAGGAAAAATCAATATTTAAGGAAGAGCCGCAGAAATAATAAATGGAATCCTTCAAAATTCATCAAATTCCTCTCCCCAAACAAGCAGCTGAAGGGTTTTTTTTCTCTCAGCATCTCCTACAGAAAGGTGTTTTGCCCGATGTAAAATGATTTTTTTGGAAGGGATTCTGTTTCTAAAAGAAATAAAAATCAATAGCGGCTCTTGAGTGGTTGGGGTATGATAATAATTCCGGATTTTTATGGTGTTTTATCTCACTTTAACCCAATTTTCTGCTTTTTAACATCTCCTGAATGCTTTTGAGTGTGGATTGAGCTGTGCAGAGACAGAGCTGCGGCTTTATAGATATTTATGTGTCTTTCTTTTTTAACTAATTCTGTAAAGGAACAGGGATAAGTAGAATTTTCTGCTTTGGGATCTTCATTTCAGGAGTCAGTTAAGGGTAACAAAATGGGTTTTTAACAAGCAGGAATCCCAGAATACATTGATTTTTTTTCCACCCCACAGTGCAACAGGCACCTGTAAGGGTGGAGTGAAAAAGGATTAAAGAGGTGCCAGGAATTGGACAATTCCTGTGGGTAAAAGGAGAAAATTCAGGAGGAATAACTCCCACTATCAGCCTGCACCTGCATAAATACAATTATTCACCCTCCAAGTGGGAATTTGAAACTCCAAAGGCCACTGGAATAGAATAAAATAAATATAGAATAGAATATAAAGAATATGGAATATAAAGAATATGAAGAATATAGACTATAAAGAGTATATGGAATATATGGAATATATGGAATATATGGAATATATGGAATATATGGAATATATGGAATATATGGAATATATGGAATATATGGAATATATGGAATATATGGAATATATGGAATATATGGAATATATGGAATATATGGAATATATGGAATATATGGAATATATAGAATATATGGAATATAAAGAATATATGGAATATAAAGAATATATGGAATATAAAGAATATATGGAATATAAAGAATATATGGAATATAAAGAATATATGGAATATAAAGAATATATGGAATATAAAGAATATATGGAATATAAAGAATATATGGAATATAAAGAATATATGGAATATAAAGAATATATGGAATAAATAGAATATATGGAATATAAAGAATATATGGAATAAAAGAATATAGAATAAACAGAATATAAAGAATATAGAATAAAAAATATAGAATACAGACTAAAGAATACAGAATAAAGAATAAAATATGGAATAAAATAAACAACTGTCTCCCTTCTAAAGAACCACTCAAGCACGTGGGCAGGTCCAGAAGATGTTCCTTGGATAAAAATAGAGCGCAAATGGAAAAACAAATGTTAATGGCTCCTGTGCCAGGAAATATTGGCCATTTCTCCCTCTGGCTCCTCATTCCCTCCTCTCTCCTCTTCCACAGATGGGAATTTAACAATTGATGCACTCCCCACTCTTCAATCTTTGTTTTCCCATGGCCACTGGAACAACATTAACACCTAAATTCCATTTTTTTCCCAAGCCCACAGGATAAAAATCACAAAATCCAGGAATTCCATTTGAGAATTGCAGCATTTTTTTTTTATCTTTGGGAAACATTTTTCCCCAAAGCTGGAAGTTGTGAGGAAGAAATTGCAGGCTGACTTCTCCAAATTGAAGCCACCTGAGAGGAAAAAAAGTAATTAAAGCAGTGCTCCTAAATGGCTTTTTTTTTAATTTTCCACAAATAGTTTATCAGTGGAAAAAGTATTATATTTGTGTAAAGTAGCACAGAAGGGTTTATTGTTTTAGAACAAATGTTTTTAAACTAATGAATTCATAATCCTTTTAAATTGATCAATTCACAACACTTTTAGATTAGTGAATCCACAACACTTAAGTAATTAATCCGCAATACTTTTAAATTAATTAAGTCGTAATACATTTAAATTAATTAAGTCATAATACTTTTAAATTAATTCACAATACTTTCAAATTAATTCTTTCACAATATTTTATAACTAATTATTTCACAATATATTTAAATTAACGAATCCACAATACCTTTATAAATTAACAAATTCACAATACTTTTATAAATTAACGAAGCCACAATACTTTTCTAAATTAATGAATCCACAATACTTTTACAAATTAACGAATTCACAATACTTTTAAATTAATGAATTCATGACTGACACAAGCATCCTGAGCCATCTCTCCAAGATTTTTGATCAATTATGAAATTATTCAATATTTTTAAGCTGCACTGAGCCTCTGTTGCTTTCACGACACAAATTTGAGCTCGTTGGTTTAAATTCTTCAGGAAAAAACAGAGAAATTGGGGGTTGTTGAACACCTTCCTGCCCAAATAAATGAAATTTTAATCCAATTTAAAGCCAGGAGAGAGGGGCACTGACCTTCCCAAGCCTGCCACACAGTGAACAGCCACGCAGCATCCGGGCTCCTCCCGAAATTTGGTTTTTAAAAGGTTCAGCCAATCCTCCACGATCTGACTGGGGGGTGGTGCTCCATCATCAAATGGCCAGTCCTGAGGGGGGAAAAAAATTCCATTAAATCCACAATCTCCAGCAGTGATAGAAAAAGCCTGGATTAAAAAAAAAAAGGATAATAAACACATTTCTGGGGTGTTTTTTCTGAGTTTGCAGGTCGATATAACGCAACATTAAATGTTTAACAAGCATTTAATTGCACCTTGCAGCAAAGCCCCACGTGAACTCCTCAGCAATAATGGATTTCTTTAGAAAAATCCTTGCTCTTGAAATAAATAAAAAAAAGAGATGTGAAAATCAATGGGCATTTTCAAATAAACACAGGAGAAGGGAGAATTCTGCAGAGCTGTGCTGGTGCTTGTGGAATCCTTTGGAAATCCTGTTTGTGCTCCAGGCTCTGAGGAGGTGAAGCTGTTCCTAAAAATTCCCAATTCTGCCAGGAATTCAGGGAGTTAAAACCTGGGTGGTTTCAATGTGAAAAATTAAAAAAAATTAAAATTAAAAAAAAAATTTAAGAATTTTAATTTAATTTGAATAAAAACCCACTTTCATGAGCAGAAAGTTGTGCAAATAATGGCAAAAAGTCACTTTTTTTTTTTTTTGCTGTTGAAGAGGAAGCCACCATTAAATCCAAGCCATATTTAATATCAATCATCAAATTGATATGAAAGCAGCTTCCCATTTTTCCTGAGGACACACAGCTCTCCTGGAATTTGTGTTTCACAGCTTTCCTTTCAGGCCCAAGCAGAACATCCCACAACTTATCATTTTCTTAGATGTGGGGAGTGCTGGAGAAATGATATAAAGGGGAAAAAATAGTATTTTGTAGTCATTTAGCACTTTTCTTTAGATGATTGTGAGGTATTTCAGCAGCAAAACTCATGGCAGAGCCCTGGATTATTCCACAAACTCTGAAAATGGAAGGAAATTGCTTTAAAAAGAGCCCTCTCCCCTCATCAGGCACAAAAAATCCTTTCCTGGAACACTTCAAAAACAGATTCTGATGAAATAATATCCTCTGAAACCTGAAAACAGCGCACAGGAACTGCTGAAAACCACCAGAGTTCTCATTTTGAGACGCACTTCAACACTTGCTGAAGAGCAAACACAGCTCAGAAATGTGCTCTAAAACCCCCAAAATACTGAAATCATTTTATATGGGATTAATTCCCCAAGCCTGAAGAGTGCAGAGAAGTCCTTTGTTAAAGTACTTGGAAAAATTAAAAATATCTGGGACAACACAGTGAAGTAAAAGGCCACAGGAATAAGATCACGAATCAAAATTTGTTCTTCCTAATAAAAAGGTTTTTATGGGATTTTCCACTCAATCCCACAGTGCTGGCTGGGTTATTTTAGGTCTGTGGCACCCCCTGCCCCAGGAAGAGAGGTACAGACTGCAGGATGTTGCTTTTGAAAGAGGTTTTCTGTGTTTAATTGAAATTAAATCTGTTCCTTCATATCCACACAACTCCTGGGCTGGCCTGAATCAATCCCAGCACTGATAAAACACAAAAACAAGAAAAATTCTGGCATCAGGGAAAAATTGCAGCAAAGTTTTGCAGGAATTTTATTCCTTATTCTGAGTTCTGCCACCTCTGGATTCCTGTTGGACAGGACAGAAAAGCAAATTCTGAGCTGCACAGTGAAAACAGGGATTAATAACCAGGATTGCACAAAGGGGGAGAGGCAGGAAAGGAAAAGAAAGGGATTTATCCTCTTTTCCCTTTTTTTGGAATAGCACAACAGCTCCAGCTCCATCCCAGCTCCAGGACTGGCAATGCAGGCGGGGAAGAAGTGACAGAACTTTGAGGTGATAAAGAATTTTTTCTTCAAAAACCCTGGAACTGGGAAATTCCAGAGCTGCCTGGATCTGTGCAGGGTGAGCCCACAGCTTCTACTTCCATCCTGGAATCCTACAGAGCAAGGAATTCCCACCTCCAGCAGTGGAATTTCCATCTGCCTGGGGTGTGCTGGTGGTGGTTCCTAAGGGGCATAGAGGGTAAAAAAAATCTGATCCAATAAATCAAGGAGTGAGAGAAGGAGAACGAGGAAATATCCCTTGGATCCTGAAGATAAACAAAGCCACCAGAGCTGCCAAAAAGTGCCAAAAAAATCCTCTCAGAAAAAAAAAAAAGAAAAAAAAAAACTTCCCAGTTTTCCTGATGTCACATTTGTGTTCCAAGCCCTGAACTACAGGAATTAAATCCATGAAATCCATCCCCAGCTCCTGGATCTCATCCCTGCTGACAAACATGTGCAGGGAGTAACAGTCCAGCACCCAGGGAACAGCTCATTCCCCATTTTCTCACTCTGCCATCTGGAAAAAAAAAGCTCTGGAGCCTCCACGTCCCACCCATGACCCGCTCCCAGGTTTGCCAAAACATTCCCATGATTTTCAGGGGTTTCACCACGTTTTTGACCTCAGCAGTGCTAAAATAGACATTAAATAGTGCTAAAAGAGGCACTCATCTTCCCCCAGGCTGTGTTTTTAATCTTGGCTGTTATTTTTTTTAACAGGCAAATATTAGCTTTAAATAGCGAGGTGTTATTTTCTCAGCCAGGGGTAACTCAATCCCATTTCAGAGCAGTGACTCTGCCTGGAAAAAATAAAAAAATTTAAAAAAAAAAGCAGGAATTCATAGGGAAGAGGAGCTGGATTTATCTCCCTCCTGGAGCAGTGTCCTGAGGCTTTTTAAGCTGAGGGAAATGTCTTCAAACAGGAGATTCTGCTCAAAGTGAGAGGCTCCCCACCAGGGCAGAGCTGCAGGAAACCCCATTTCCAGTTTTCTATTTTAGCAAAGCTTCCTCAAAGAGCAGCTTTCGGTTCAAAATTGAGGTTTTCGAGCTTCCTGAGAACCAAAAGCTTGAATTATTTTAGAAACATAAGCTCCAGAGCAGTTCCCAGCTCCTGCAGCTGCCACAGGGGCTGGAAAAGGTGGGAATTCCATCCCAGCTGGGAATTCCATCCCAGCTCACAGAGCTGCCCCAGGAAGAATTTCCCTTCTGGCACAGGAATTCTCTCCCAAGCCCCAGCTTAACTCAGAGGGATTCCACAGCACAAATTTAATCCTTCCAGCCTCTGGCAGCCCGGGGAGAAGTGTGTCCAACCCCAGCTCCGTGTCCAAATCCCAGCCAGCTCTGGAAGGAGGGAAAATGCAATTCCAGAGGGCAGCCCTGCAAGGAGAGACTTTTCCAACAACACCCAGGCCCACGTGGCTGCTTGGAACTGCAATAAAAGCTCTGCAGGGCTGCAAGCCAAGAAACCTGACTGACCTGGACGTGGAATTTTCACTGATATGCCAGGATAAATTCTTTTTTCCTCCTCATGCAGGAGTTTTCCTGCAGCTGAGGCATGAAAAGCAAAAAAAGAGCTGCAGGAAGGTTTGAGGTGTAATTTCTGCCCTCACAACACCGGGGTGGTTACTCACAGCAGCAAAATAAACTGATTGTATCAGGCACACTCTAATAATTTCCAAGTATTGCCTGGAAAAACACGGCCTGGGAGCTCCGGGGTGAGCACACACCTCTTAAAAAAACCTCCCTGAAAACAGTCAGACACTATTGCACAATAAGCAGGGCAGGAATTCCACCTGCTCCACTCTGAGGTCAGGGTTTGATGGGAATTTTTTGGGAGGAATTCTTCCCTCCCAGAGAAGTTGTGTCCAAAGCCAGGTTGGAGCAATCTGGGATAGTGGGAAGTGTCCCTGATGAGCTTTAAAGTCCCTTCCAACCCAAAATATTCCAGGATTTCATGATTCCCTCCTGGCACAGCCACTCCACAAAAATTTGCATCAATGTGTCACTTACAGGTGACAAAAAAAGTGGCACTTTCTGTAAGAGCAAGGAAAGGGAATTTTATCAGGATTTTATCCACATCCTGAGAAAACCAACAGCAAAGCCAAGAAAATGCTGTGGCCACAGAACAAGGACCAAACCAGGCTTCAACCACAGGGCTGAGCACCAGATATACCTAAAATAATAACTAAAAAGCAAACAAAATATCTCAACAATTAAAAAACACAAAAAATCCCAGTGAGCTTCTCAAACCCACCTGGTGATAATTTACTTTTGGCCAAGCTGGACCAGCCCCAAGCATGAAGAGATCCCCACAACTCCTAGACAGCAAAATTCACAATTTTTAGCCAGTTTTAAGGGCAACTCACTAGAACTTGGATTCCTTCTTTCTCGATTGGAGCTTGATCATAAGTGGCATCACAAACTCGCACCAAGGTTGTCACCCCGTACTTCTTCAGCTCCTTGAAGGGAAAGGAAAACACCTGAGGCACTGAGGAATGATAAATCTCTTTATCAACTGTAAAACTCAATATTTTCCACAATTTCAGGGCACCCAGGCCCAAGGAAGGAGCAAGGGATAAAGTTTGCAAGGAAAAATTATACATGACAGGACAAACGAGAAACATCTCTGAGGGGGGAAATAAAAATTGCAATTCTAAGAGTAAAGTTAAAATAGCTGCTTATGAATGATAAATCTCTTTTTTATCAACTATAAAACATTTTCCACAGTTTCAGGGCACCCAGGCCCAAGGAGCAGCAAGGGATAAAGTTTGTGAGGAAAAACTACAAGTGACAGGACAAACGAGAAACATTTCTGAGGGGGGGGTGACAAAAAAAAAATTGCAATTCTAAGAGTAAAGTTAAAATAGCTGCTTATGAATGATAAATCTCTTTTATCAGCTATAAAACTCAACATTTCCCACAGTTTCAGAGCACCCAGGTGACTGCCCAAGGAAGAAGCAAGGGAGAAAAAGTTACAAGCAACAGGATAAACAAGAAACATCTCTGAGGGGGAAAAAAAAGAAATTCTAAGAATAAAGTTAAAATAGCTGCTTATGGATGATAAATCTCTTTTTTATCACCTATAAAGCCCAGCATTTTCCAAAATTTCAGGGCACTGCCCAAGGAAGGAGCAAGGGATAAAGTTTGTGAGGAAAAAATACAAGCGACAGGACAAATGAGAAACATTTCTGAGGGGGGTGACAAAAAAAATTGCAATTCTAAGAGTAAAGTTAAAATAGCTGCTTATGAATGATAAATATCTTTTTTATCAGCTATAAAACCCAACATTTCCCACAGTTTCAGGGCACCCAGGCTGAAGGAAGGAGCAGCAGAGGATAAAGTTTGTGAGGAAAAGTTACAAGCAACAGGACAAGAAACATCTCTGAGGGGGAAATAAAAATTGCAATTCTAAGAGTAAAGTTAAAATAGCTGCTTATGAATGATAAATATCTTTTTTATCAGCTATAAAACCCCAACATTTTCCACAGTTTCAGGGCACTGCCCAAGGAAGGAGCAAGGGATAAAGTTTGTGAGGAAAAAATACAAGCAGGAGGACAAATGAGAAATATCTCTGAGGGGGGTGACAAAGAAAAAAAATTGCAATTCTAAGAGTAAAGTTAAAATAGCTGCTTATGAATGATAAATATCTTTTTTATCAGCTATAAAACCCCAACATTTCCCACAGTTTCAGGGCACCCAGGCTGAAGGAAGGAGCAGCAGGGGATAAAGTTTGTGAGGAAAAGTTACAAGCAACAGGACAAGAAACATCTCTGAGGGGGAAATAAAAATTGCAATTCTAAGAACGAAGTTAAAATAGCTGCTTATGAATGATAAATCTTTTTTTTATCAGTTATAAAACCCCAACATTTTCCACAGTTTCAGGGCACTGCCCAAGGAAGGAGCAAGGGATAAAGTTTGTGAGGAAAAGTTACAGGTGACAGGACAAACAAGAAACATTTCTGAGGGGGGTGACAAAAAAAAAATCGCAATTCTAAGAGTAAAGTTAAAATAGCTGCTTATGAATGATGAATCTCTTTTATCAGCTATAAAACTCAACATTTCCCACAGTTTCAGGGCACCCAGGCCCAAAGAAGGAGCAAGGGATGAAGTTTGTGACAAAAAGTTACAAGCGACAGGATAAACAAGAAATATCTCTGAAGAGAAAAAAACCAGAAATTCTAAGAATAAAGTTAAAATAGCTGCTTATGGATGATAAATCTCCTTTTTATCAGCTATAAAACCCAACATTTTCCACAATTTCAGGGCACTCATGCCCAAGGAAGGAGGAAGGGATAAAGTTTGTGAGGAAAAAATACAAGTGACAGGACAGAAAAGAAACATCTCTGAGGGGGGTGACAAAAAAAAATTGCAATTCTAAGAGTAAAGTTAAAATAGCTGCTTAAAAATGATAAATCTCTTTTTTATCAGCTATAAAACTCAGTATTTTCCACAATTTCAGGGCACCCAGGCTGAAGGAAGGAGCAGCAGAGGATAAAGTTTGTGAGGAAAAGTTACAAGCAACAGGACAAGAAACATCTCTGAGGGGGAAATAAAAATTGCAATTCTAAGAGTAAAGTTAAAATAGCTGCTTATGAATGATAAATATCTTTTTTATCAGCTATAAAACCCCAACATTTTCCACAGTTTCAGGGCACTGCCCAAGGAAGGAGCAAGGGATAAAGTTTGTGAGGAAAAAATACAAGCAGGAGGACAAATGAGAAATATCTCTGAGGGGGGTGACAAAGAAAAAAAATTGCAATTCTAAGAGTAAAGTTAAAATAGCTGCTTATGAATGATAAATATCTTTTTTATCAGCTATAAAACCCCAACATTTCCCACAGTTTCAGGGCACCCAGGCTGAAGGAAGGAGCAGCAGGGGATAAAGTTTGTGAGGAAAAGTTACAAGCAACAGGACAAGAAACATCTCTGAGGGGGAAATAAAAATTGCAATTCTAAGAACGAAGTTAAAATAGCTGCTTATGAATGATAAATCTTTTTTTTATCAGTTATAAAACCCCAACATTTTCCACAGTTTCAGGGCACTGCCCAAGGAAGGAGCAAGGGATAAAGTTTGTGAGGAAAAGTTACAGGTGACAGGACAAACAAGAAACATTTCTGAGGGGGGTGACAAAAAAAAATCGCAATTCTAAGAGTAAAGTTAAAATAGCTGCTTATGAATGATGAATCTCTTTTATCAGCTATAAAACTCAACATTTCCCACAGTTTCAGGGCACCCAGGCTGAAGGAAGGAGCAGCAGGGGATAAAGTTTGTGAGGAAAAGTTACAAGCAACAGGACAAGAAACATCTCTGAGGGGGAAATAAAAATTGCAATTCTAAGAACGAAGTTAAAATAGCTGCTTATGAATGATGAATCTCTTTTATCAGCTATAAAACTCAACATTTCCCACAGTTTCAGGGCACCCAGGCCCAAAGAAGGAGCAAGGGATGAAGTTTGTGACAAAAAGTTACAAGCGACAGGATAAACAAGAAACATCTCTGAGGAGAAAAAAAACCAGAAATTCTAAGAATAAAGTTAAAATAGCTGCTTATGAATGATAAATATCTTTTTAATCAGCTGTGAAACCAAACATTTTCCACAGTTTCAGGGCACCCAGGTGACTGCCCAAGGAAGAAGCAAGGGAGGAAAAGCTACAAGCAACAGGATAAACAAGAAACATCTCTGAGGGGGAAATAAAAATTGCAATTCTAAGAATTAAGTTAAAATAGCTGCTTATGAATGATAAATCTCTTTTTTATCAGCTGTGAAACCCAACATTTCCCACAGCCCAGGCCCAAGAAGCAGCAAGGGATAAAGTTTGTGAGGAAAAACTACAAGTGACAGGACAAACAAGAAACATTTCTGAGGGGGGTGACAAAAAAAATTGCAATTCTAAGAGTAAAGTTAAAATAGCTGCTTAAATCCTCCATGCAGCTTCTTCTCCTCTTTAAATAGAAGCCTGGGGCTGTTTGCTTCAGCCAGTGTTGACATTTGGAGGCAGGGAGGAACAGAACACACACCCCACCATACTCCAGCTTCCTGGTAATGCACTATAAGTAGCACTCGGGGCCAGATAAAGAACCAGAGGATCAAACAAAAGCTGCTCCAGTTCACTTTGAAAGCTCAAAAATCAGAATTTCCTCTGCTCTCTGGGGCTGAACTGCACCTCAAAATCAAAAGGAGCAAGGGATGAAGTTTGTGAGGAAAAGTTACAAGTGACAGGATAAACAAGAAACATCTCTGAGGGGAAAAAATATTCTAAGAATAAAGTTAAAGTAGTTGCTTATGAATGATCAATCTCCTTTTTATCAACTAAAAAATTCTATATTTTCCACAATTTCAGGGCACCCAGGTGACTGCCCAAGGAAGGAGCAAGGGAGGAAAAAGTATTGCAGAGAGAGGCCTGAAAAAGGGAGAAAATTCTCAGTAATTGGAGGGGAAATAAAAACAAAAGGATGTGGCTGGTGAGGGAAAATGGAGCCGTGATATCTGAGCAGATCCATGTGAAGGGACACTCAGACACCAGCTGGAGGTGACAGGATCCCTGTGGAATGACAAAAACCTGCACACAGCAGATAAAAACCCTCTTGAGAGGAGCCTGAAGGGCACCAAGATATGAAATGCTCTGTGCTGCTGCTGCTCCTCTGCACGCTCGCCCAGGAAATTTGAATTTTGCTGTATTTAAGATGTCACTGTGTCAGTCACAGGGTGAGCCAGCAGAGGCCACTTTTCATGGATCAATTCTGGCACCTGAAATGCCTGACAGTTCTGGGATGGATTACAGGAGTTTGATAGCTCATCCTGTAAATTTAAACTTCAGTTTGAGTCTTGTATTTCATTTTCTGAGGGAGGAAAAGCTCAGTTCTAACTCTCAACTGCCTCTTGAAGAGCAGCAGCTGAGCAGTGGTTGATTCATTAAAAACTTAATGAAAAAGAACATTTAATTGCTTCGATACTTAATGAAAAAGAACATTTAGAGTCACTAAATATTCAGAATAAGACAAGAACACCAGAATCATGGAATGGTTTGGGTGGGAAGGGAACTCAAAGCTCACCCAGTTCCACTCCTCTGGCCTTGGGCACTTCCAGGGATCCAATTCCAGCCCAGCCCCTCACAGGGAGGAATTCCCTCTATTTTTAACCTAAATTTCCCATTTTTCTGTTTGAACCCATTATCCTGCCCAAGGATGCCTTGATGGAAAGGTGGGTGGTGTTTGTATCCCAAAACTGAAGCTCTTCCAAGCCAAGAAATGCAGGAATTCAGACAAAAAAATCAGCAGTGATTCTCATACTGTGAAGAGAAAGTGAAAAAGAAAGACAAAAAATCCTAAATTTCAGGTAACAAAGCACCTGAGGTGAGGAAGGATTGGTCAGCAAATTCCTGGAGAGGGAATTTTGAGGAATTTAGGAATTTTTTTGGACCCAAGGAGTAAATCCTTGATGGAAAGATGGGGTGTGTTTGTATCCCAAAACTGAAGCTCTTCCAAGCCAAGAAATGCAAGAATTCAGAAAAAAAAACACCAAACAGTGAATTCTCTTCTCATACAGTGAGGAGAATGTGAATAATAAAGACAAAAAAACCCATTAAATTCCAGGTAAGAGACTGAACACCAGAGGTGAAGAAGGATTGGTCAGCAAATTCCTGCACAGGAAATTTGAGGAATTTGGGAATTTTTTTGGACCCAAGGAGTAAATCCTTGATGGAAAGGGGTGTGTGTTTGTATTCCAAAACTGAGGTACATCCAAGCCAAGAAATGCAGGAATTCAGACAAAAAAATCAGCAGTGATTCTCATACTGTGAAGAGAAAGTGAAAAAGAAAGAAAAAAAATCCTAAATTTCAGGTAACAAAGCACCTGAGGTGAGGAAGGATTGGTCAGCAAATTCCTGGAGAGGGAATTTTCAGGAATTTGGGAAATTTTTTTGGACCCAAGGAGTAAATCCTTGATGGAAAGATGGGGTGTGTTTGTATCCCAAAACTGAAGCTCTTCCAAGCCAAAAAATGCAAGAATTCAGAAAACAAAAAACAAAAAAACCCCAGTGAATTCTCTTGTCATACAGTGAGGAGAATGTGAATAATAAAGACAAAAAAATCCTAAATTTCAGGTAACAAAGCACCTGAGGTGAGGAAGGATTGGTCAGCAAATCCCTGGAGAGGGAATTTTGAGGAATTTGGGAATTTTTTGGACTCCTTACCTCGATGAACTTGCTGAGGGTTGCATTGGTTGGGTTGTGAGTGATCAGGAAACGCAGATTCTCATAAGTAATTTCCACGGGGGCTGGACGGTTCATAATGGCAAAGAAAACGTGTGAGGGGCCAAAAATAAAAAAAAAAAAGAAAAAAAAAAAGAAAAAAAATCAAAACAAAAGGGGGAAAAATAAAAAATCAATGACCTTGGAAACGTTTCACAGCAGAAAACATCAAAAAGAGCACTAATACGCCTGGGATTGATCAAGAGCTTGCTTTGCTGCTGGAAAAAGCAGGTTTGCTTCCAAATCCTCAATTCCTGGCGGGGTGTTATCCTTCAGACTCCCGAAATTCCCAAGGCTGGGCAGCCTGTTCTACATGGAGGCACTGGTGAGGTGAAGGAAGTGAGGGCAGGGAGTTTTTGTCTCCACTTGGTTTTCCTGGCGTTGAGTTCTGCCAGAGTCCGTGACAGGAATCTGCTTCCAACAGGCAGGAGATATCCCATAAATTTGAGCCTGCTGAGTTCCCTCCGAGTCTTGAAGGCCAGAAAATAAAAATAAAACTTAAAAAAAAAAAAAAAAAAAAAAAAAAAAGAGAGAGAGAGAAGGGAATTCTGGCACTCACACACACGTGTGGGGAGCCCCCTGAGCTCACTTGGCAGCCAGGGTGCTGTGCTGGGCCTGGCAGAAGTCTGCCCTGATGCTCAGAATCGCCATAAATGTGCCAAGTATCCTCCAACAGAACACCTAAATGGGGAAAAAACATCAAAAAAAGTGTTGGTGGATTTTGTTCCCATCACTGACCCACCCCAGAGAAACTCATATTATGATCAACACTAAAAAAAACCCAATAAATTAAAATCTTGATAGCCCAAATCATAAATATTGTGAATATTCTCTGTGTTGTGATTCCTGGAGGCACCAAGAATGAGGAATTCTGTGTTCCCCTCCCCAGTGAGGAATAACAGAAAACAGCACAAAGCCAAGCACACACTTGGAAATGTCATGGGCACAGCCCCACCTGCTTGGATGAATCCCAAATATATAAAAAACAGCTCTGCTGTGGCTCTATTTTCTGAACAAAACCAGCAGCAGGAGCAGAAGTAAGAGTATAATAAATAAAATAATATAATATAATCAATTTTTCATGTATTTCAGCTCTTGCTAGCAGATAAATTTCACCCAACTCGAGATATCCCCTAGAAATCTATCAAAGTGATGGCCAAATGGTCATTTAGCAGCAATAACTTTTAGTTATTCTCAATTATTTCTGTTATAACTGTAATAACTTGGGGTTATTCGCAGCCTTATCTCTATTTACAGACCCGGGCTTTAAAGGCAGCTTGAAGAGCCAGAATTCAAAATATAAAATTTCAGCAATGAAAGATGGAACAAAGTCATGAAATTTAGGGGGGTGGTTATCCCAAAGTACCTCAAAGCAGGACTGAAATATTGAAATATCAATGTGGGGTTTGTCAGTGCTTTTTAAAATAATGAAGCCAAGGAATTGCTGCTGATGCTTCTTTTTTAAGAAGATAAAATAAATTTTAAAAATAATAAGAATAATAAATTATTAATTATTATTATTTTGTTATTTTATTATTTTAAAAATACTTAAAGTATAAGAAATATGAAAATTTAAATATATATTTATTATAGATGGAACAAAGTCATGAAATTTAAGGGGATGGTTATCCCAAAGTACCTCAAAGCAGGACTGAAATATTGAATTATCAACGTGGGGTTTGTCAGTGCTTTTTAAAATAATGAAGCCAAGGAATCGCTGCTGATGCTTATTTTTTAAGAAGATAAAATAAATTTTAAAAAATAATAAAATAATGAATTATTAATATTATTATTATTATTTTGTTATTTTATTATTTTTAAAATATTTACTGTATAAGAAATATGAAAATTTAAATATATATTTATTATAGATGGAACAAAGTCATGAAATTTAAGGGGATGGTTATCCCAAAGTACCTCAAAGCAGGACTGAAATATTGAAATATCAACGTGGGGTTTGTCAGTGCTTTTTTAAAATAATGAAGCCAAGGAATTGCTGCTGATGCTTCTTTTTTAAGAAGATAAAATAAATTTTAAAAATAATAAGAATAATAAATTATTAATTATTATTATTTTGTTATTTTATTATTTTAAAAATACTTAAAGTATAAGAAATATGAAAATTTAAATATATATTTATTATAGATGGAACAAAGTCATGAAATTTAAGGGGATGGTTATCCCAAAGTACCTCAAAGCAGGACTGAAATATTGAATTATCAACGTGGGGTTTTTCTGTGCTTTTTTAAAATAACAAAGCCAAGGAATCGCTGCTGACGCTTCTTTTTTAAGAAGATAAAATAAATTTTAAAAATAATAAAATAATGAATTATTAATAATAATGTTGTTATATTATTGTTTTAAAAATATTTAAAGTATAAGAAATATGAAATTTTAAATATATATTTATTATAGATGGAACAAAGTCATGAAATTTAGGGGGGTGGTTATCCCAAAGTACCTCAAAGCAGGACTGAAATATTGAAATATCAACGTGGGGTTTGTCAGTGCTTTTTTAAAATAATGAAGCCAAGGAATTGCTGCTGATGCTTCTTTTTTAAGAAGATAAAATAAATTTTAAAAATAATAAGAATAATAAATTATTAATTATTATTATTATTTTGTTAGTTTATTATTTTAAAAATACTTAAAGTATAAGAAATATGAAAATTTAAATATATATTTATTAATATTAATAAAATATAATAATAATAATAATAATAATAATAATAATAATAATAATAATAGTAATAAAAAAATCCCAGCCCACAGGCAGAAATCACAAACCTGCAGCTGGAGTGGGAAGGTCAAGGTGGGACATTGAGTGAGGATAATTATGGAATAAAAAAACCCCGTAGAGCTCCCACCCCAAACCCGTGCAGTGCCCAGGGCTTAATGAGATCCTCACTTTCAAACAGGCAAATTAAACCCCACGAAATTACCTTTTTTCATTGCCATCCAGTGAAAAATCACCCAAAGAACAGCAATTATTCCCCTAAAGTGCAGCTTTTCAGCGCCAAAAACGATATTAATGAGCTTGCCAGAGGCAAGGGAAAAGCTGTTTTCAATCACCTCCCCCGACCTTAACGCAGCTCCTGCTCAGAGTGACTGAAATACAAATTCCCACCACCAATCCTGGAATATTTCATCCACTTGATGGAAGAGCCCCCTCCAAACCCATCAGACTCAAGTCCTCACATTTATCAATCCAATCCCTCACAGATCATAGAAAATTAAGAGGTGAAAGCCCAATTAGAGCTTAATTAGTGATAATAAAAATGGGTTTTTATAAATAATTTAATGGAGAAATGAGAACTTCCATTCCTAGATTTTCTTCTCAGCACCAGATTGGGTTGGAAGAGCCTCATCCAGAGCTATTTTTGCCCTGGAAGTTGTGTCAAATCAGGGTCATTTGGGATATTCTTCAAATCAAAGAGGGAATTTCACCCCAATTATTTTAAAAGGCGGTTGTACAAACAATTTATCAAGTGATTAAGAAGTGGAATATTTCATTTCCACGTGTCCTGAGAGTGGTAAAGAGTCACCAGCTCCTCTGAAAAACAGGAATGACACCAGCTCCCCTTCCCAAAGGAATATTCCTGAAGCATTTAATTAGCTCCTAGCTCAGGAGTGATTAAAAATGTAAAGCACTGTATTTAAGCCTTAAAAGTTATTTCCAGCAGGATAAGGAGTTCATGTAGGCTAATTTTAAAAGTTTGGGTTGCTGAGAAATATCAAGTTTAAAAAGCAAAATCAGGCTTCTAATTAAAAAAAATTTAACTTACTGCCTACAACTTCTGATTTTTCAAGTAAATATTTTACAAATTCTCTCTCCCTGTGTTACCAAGTAAATTTGCACTTCAAAATCCCAAGAGATGGATGAGAATAAATTGTAACCAGGTCTGTGGACAGCAGCAAACAAGGAATCGTTTTTCAGCTAATTAACCTCCAGATTTCCTAGTCAGAAAATGAGATAAGGCATGGAGAGGAACCAAAAAATGACGAGGCTGGGCTGGAAAAGGGAGCAGGAACATCCAGGGAGGAAAAGCAGAGACCCAGCAGGACAGGAAACGTTCCTGGAGCTGCAAGGATGTGCCTGGGAGGCAGCTCCGGGTGGTGTTATCAGGGAATGGTGATCGATCCAGATGTTATCTGAGCCATCCAGATGTTATCTGAGCCATCCAGATGTTCCCCGTGCAGCTGGGAGGGATTTGGGGAAGTTTTCACTGAACACACACAGATCCCACCAGGATCGGGCGCCCCTCGCTCACAGCCTGATCCGAGCTAAATTTGAGAAGAATTTCTTTTCCAACAGGCAAAAATAAGCTGAAAACCAATGGAAAGGGCAGTCATTAACCAGCACTAATTAATTAAAGTAAGAACTGATCAGGAGGGATCAGGGAAATGAATTCCTGGCTTGACAGGACCCGGAGATGGCTGGGAGTGAAATCCAACACAACAATCTCCAGTTCCAGGGCGCGATTCCTAAATCAGAGATTCCAGCAGAGCCAGCCCAGGCTAAAGGAAAAACAAGGAATGACAACGTGAGGAATTCCCAGTTCCATCAGCTCCTCCAAAACTGAGCTACACTGAGAGAGAGAAACAGCTCGGAACAGCTGCAGCTTCCAAGGATTGCAAAACACGGATCCCCCTGGAAAGGTCACCGGGATCCCCTTTCCACCGCCCCAGGGCACAGGATGCACAGCACTCCCTGCTAATTTGTTACTCAGCATTAAAAGATCCTCGGCAAGGCCTCGAGCAATCCCAAATCATTTTGTTCCTCTGAGTTGAATCCACGAGTTGCTGGATTTTCCTCTTCCATAAAATCTCTGGTGTTTCCACAGGTGAAGTCAGCACCACGACTGGATCCCAGCAAATTTCCATCCTGCCATCAGGACTTTGGCTTTTTCTGCCATTTTGCCCATACCAGGTTTTACTTTTCCTTCCTGAAAATCCCCCACTGAGTGACCCCTCTCTACCTCTATACCACAAATGTTCCTCTGAGTTGAATTCATGAGCTGCTGGATTTTCCTCTTCCATAAAATCTCTGGTGTTTCCACAGGTGAAGTCAGCACCACGACTGGGTCCCAGCAAATTTCCATCCTGCCATCAGGATTTTGGCCTTTTCTGTCACTCTGCCCATGCCAGGTTTTATTTTTCCTTCCTGAAAATCCCCCTCTGACTGACCCCTCTCTACCCCTGCACCACCAATGTTCCTCTGAGTTGAATTCATGAGTTGCTGATTTTCCTCTTCCATAAAATCTCCGGTGAAATCAGCACCATGACTGGATCCCAGCAAATTTCCATCCTGCCATCAGGATTTTGGCTTTTTCTGTCACTCTGCCCATGCCAGGTTTTATTTTTCCTTCCTGAAAATCCCCCACTGAGTGACCCCTCTCTACCCCTGCACTGCCAATGTTCCTCTAAGTTGAATTCATGAGTTCCTGGATTTTCCTCTTCCATAAAATCTCTGGTGTTTCCACAGGTGAAGTCAGCACCACGACTGGGTCCCAGCAAATTTCCATCCTGCCATCAGGATTTTGCTTTTCCTGCCACTCTGCCCATGCCAGGTTTTACTTCCCTTCCTGAAAATCCCCCTCCGAGTGACCCCTCTCTACCTCTACACCACCAATGTTCCTCTGAGTTGAATCCATGAGTTGCTGGATTTTTCTCTTCCATAAAATCTCCAGTGTTTTCACAAGTGGAATCAGCACCACGACTGGGTCCCAAATTTCCATCCTGCCATCAGGATTTTGGCTTTTTCCACTTTGCCCATACCAGGTTTTACTTCTCCTTCCTGAAAATCCCCCACTGAGTGACCCCTCTCTACCCCTGCACCACCAATGTTCCTCTGAGTTGAATTCATGAGTTGCTGATTTTCCTCTTCCATAAAATCTCCGGTGAAATCAGCACCACCACTGGATCCCAGCAAATTTCCAGCCTGTCATCAGGACTTTGGCTTTTTCCACTTTGCCCATACCAGGTTTTACTTCTCCTTCCTGAAAATCCCCCTCTGAGTGACCCCTCTCTACCCTGCACCACCAAAATGTTTCACCTACAATGTTTTCCAAGTGAAAGAAGTCATAGACCTCCAAAACGAGCCTTAAAACACAAATTACCCTAAAAAAATCTTTTCTAACCTATCCTCTCCTAGCACAGGGAGGAAAAACCCTGGAACGAAACGGTTTTGGATGAACTCCTTGGAAAGCCTCTCTGAAGGAAGCTTGCTCAGACTGACACGTGCCTGCAGAGGGGTGAGGTCCAAAAAATTTCACTGTTCCACCCTGTCCACCCCCGCGGGCGGCTGCAGCTCCTTCCCAGCTCCCTCCCAGTTCCCTCCCAGTCCCTCCCAGTTCGCTGACAAGCTCTGGGGGTGACTCACTCGTTTCCTCTCGCACCAAAGCCGCGGCAGCAGATACGGATCTGCTCGAGCAGGAACAACAAAAAAGAAGCCTCGAGTGGCAAGTGACACGTCAGGAAATGGTGACAATTGTCACCTGCTCAGGGGGAGGACAGGCCTGAGGCAAAGCTCACAGAGTTAGGCTGGCATCCCTAAAGAGGAATGGAAGGAAAAATCACCCTGGAAACACTGGGCACTGCCATAATTCTTTCAGGATTGTGCTCTTCTCTGTTAAAATGTTGTTCTGACACTGGGATTATTTTTAAAAAGACACCTTCCCCACCCATCACTTAAGTTTTTAGAGGACATGTTTGAATGGTATTTGCATTCCATGCCCAAAAAGTTGAAAGTTGCTAAAAGTGTTTGAAGTCGAAGTTGCTGAAAGTGTTTGAAGTCGAAAGCAAAAGGCTCTGCTAAGGAAAAAGAAAATAATTAAAAACTGAGCTATAATCCTGTTTAAGCCATGGAATTATATTCAAGTGAAATCAAAAGTTACTTTCAGAAATTTGTTTGTGACATCAATAAGCCTCTCCTAAAAATCAGAAGGCTGAGTTGTCTAAGCCGGGCTTTGAAAACAAGGCCGTGCCTGATCAACGACTCAGCCTAAACACCTCACACTTCCAGCCCAAATATCAAACCCGACACCAAAACCCCATTAACGAGCCAAGCAGGACTTAAAAGCAACTTCAAAAATCACACAGAAAACACAGAAGCTGCAGAGTTGAGTCACTTGCACCTCGCTCATCTCCCTAATTTGAGTTTCCAGCCACCTCTGCTGGGAAAACGCCTCAGTCTGGAGCTGAGGAGTTAAAGCCAGGCTGACAGCTGAGCCTGGGGCTGACTGATAAATGTCACTGCCCGGCCACAAAGTCCCAATTGTTCCCGGGCACAGCCCATTCTCCGGGCCACAGCTCGGCTTTCAGCGTGAGAGCGAAGTGCTGAACTTTTTAGTGGGGCACACAGAGAAACAAGAGGCAACAAAAAGCTACAAGTAACAGTGGAGCCAACCTGGAGAGGTCTGAGAGCTGAGAAAGATTTCAGACTCATTGAGCCCTTCACAATCAGCAAAACGAGCCGTGAGATTATAGCAGGGTCACAGGCACTCTAAAGAGATTTTATCGTTCTTATTTAAGAGGTGCCAGGCTGCTCTCAGCTCACCTGCCCCAAAAAGAAAAACCTCCAAGACATAGGGGCTGATTTCCAAGGTTTACAGGGAGCTGCCCTAAATCTTCAGCTGTCAAAAATAAATCCAGAGGCACCAACAGCACCGAGCTGCTCCCTGCCAGTGCAGGAACATCTCTGAAAAGGTGTTTTCCCCTCACAAAACACACAGCCTACAAACATCAGTGGGAATCCCAGGGTGGTTCAGGTGGGAAGGGACTTTAAAGCTCATCCATGGGCAGGGAGACCTCTCACCACCCCAGGTTATTCCAGCCTGGCCTTGGGCACTTCCAGGGATGAGGTTTCTCTGGGAAATCCATCCCAGCCCCTCATCACCCTCACAGGGATGAAGTGAATCACATCTAAATCCCCAAATCCCATCTGAACCCACTCTCTGTCATGTGAAGCTGCTCCCCTCGTCCTGGCACTCCTGTAGAAGTTCCCTGCTCACCCTGCACCTCCAGAGCTCCTTCCCCAGCTGTGGATGCCCCTCCTGGAGCCTCCCCATGAATCACCGGGCTCTGCCTCCCAGGCTGCCCCGCAGGTGCTGCAATTCCAGAGCAAAGTCCAGGCAGGAGCTGGGAAGCACAGCCCGGGCTCTGCCCTGACACACGGAAAGGTCAGAGCACTGCAGGGTGGGAGAGGAGGATGGATCTCTGCAGGGAATCCAGCCTGGAATCATTCACTGAAGTTTATGAGGTGTTTAAAAAAAATATTCAAAAATCACAACTAAACCCTGGGCAAGACCCACATTCCTGGCTGTGCATCCACGCTCCTACCTTAACTCCAGCTGAGCCGATTAAATCCAAGTATTTCTACACGTTGAGTCATAAGGAGACAGAGTTTTCTGGCTGCTGCTAGTGGTGGGTTTCTCTCTCTCTCTCTCTAATTTTTTTTCTCCTCTCCTTTAAATCCTAACTGCAGTTCTGAGTCAGACCCTGCCTGGTTCGTTCGGGGAGTTTCGAGGCGAGTTTCCATTTATACAGGAGCTTTTCAAAGCCAAATTTCTGCCTTCCTCCTCCTCCTCCTTGCCCCGAAACCAGCGAGCACAGACTGCCCCGAGAGAAAATGCAGATCGTGACTAATCACACCCAGGAACCATCATGCCACTGAAGGAAGCCACTTCCAGCACTTCCCCGCAGCCTCACCTGTGCTCCAAAGCCCCCAAATCCCCAAGCTCAGCTCCTTCTCAATCCCAAAGCTCGCCCCGAGCTGACATTCCCGAGAAATCCGCCCCTCCCTGACTCAGACCTTCCCGCAGGTCACTCGCAGCACCCTGGGCCACGCCAGGACTTTTCCCGAGGCGTTGCTCGTCCCAGAATTCATCGGCTCCCCCCTTTTTCCCAGCCCCAAATCCCACAGGGCAGCCCTTTATCCAGACAAACCGGCCCCGGCGTTGGCAGCCCTGCCCCCATTCCCACCCCAGGAAAAACCACCACATCCTGGCCACCCTTCCTTTCCTGCTCCATCTGCCCCCCTGCAGCCTGAGAAATTGTCACCCCACAGCTTTTCTCCCCTCCGTTGTCCAGTCCTAAACACAAAAAAAATTCCTTCAACCTTTGCAGACCACCTCGAGGCTTCCCTTTCCCACCCCCAAAAATCCCCAGCTTTTATCAAACTTGTCCCCCCGTGCATACAAAAATCTCCCCTCAAAACACCGCTGCAGATGCACCCAAAACCAGGTAAAAAATCCCCAAAAACCAGGTACAAAACCCCCCCAAAACCAGGTACAAACCCCACAAAAAATCAAGTTAAACCCCCAATAAACCAGGCACAAACCCCATCAAACACAAGTTAAAGCCCCCAAATTCAAGTACAGTCCCCCCAAAATCAGGTACAAACCCCTAAAACCAGGTTAAACCCCCCAAATTCAGGTACGACCCCCCAAAACCAGGTACAAACCCCACATTCAACCCTCCTGCACCCTCCCTGTCCCCGCACTGTTTCAGTCCCACAGGAAATGCTCTCCCTTCCTGAACATCCCCCTAAAATCGAGTGCAAGGGGGGCTTGGGGACCCACACAAGGCTGGGGGTAAGAACTGAGCCCCCCACATCCCACAGGTGAGGGAAGACCCCCCAAAATCAGCCCTGCAGGTAGAAGGGACCCCCCAAAGCTGCAGATCAGAGCCACTGTCCCCAGCCAGCCCCTGGGGACCCTCCACAGGCACAGGGGACCCCCCAAGCACAGCAGGGACCCCACAGGTGACGATTTGCCCCCAAACCTCCTCCGGGCACGCTGACACCCCTCAAAACCCCGAAAGGTCCCCCAAACCAACCCCACAGACCAGGAGTTTCCTCCAGAACAGGAAAGATTCCACGAACCAGCCCCTCGACCCAGACACAGCCTCGTGGACCCCCAAATTCCCCTCCAAACGAGCCCTTCAGCCCAGAGGGAACCTCCTGCACCCCCAAGACCACCCCAAACCAGCCCCACAGCCTTCTACAACCCCCAAACCCTCCAAAACTGTCCCTCACAGCACAAAAGCCCCTCCAAACCACCTACAAGGGCCTAAGGAGACTCTCCAGACCAGAGAGGCCCCCTCGGAGCAGGGAATCCCCTCCAAACACACCAAGCAACACCCGGGATTCCCCCCCTATCCCCAGCTCCCGGGGCGGCGCCTCCAGCCTTCCCCGGTGCCCTCCGTTCCCTCGAAGCCCCCCCCGCACGCCGGTTGCCCCCTCACCCTGGGCATTGAGCGGGCCGGGGGCCGGGCGGGGTCGGGCGGGGTCGCGGGCGGGCGGCGGGGCCCGTGACGGGGCTGGGGCTGCGCTGGGCCCGGTCCGGCCGGAGACACCGAGAGCCCGCGCGCCGCCACACGGCTCCTCGCGCACAGGCCGCGCCCCCCCCTCCCGCCCGCGGCCCCGTGGTACGGCCCGCCCCTCACACCCACGGCCGCCACAGTGGTACGGTCCGCCCACACGCGCCCCCGCCCCGGGGCAGCGCGCTGGGCGCGTCCATTCGAGGCGCGGGGGGGGGGGGTGCTGCGTGAGGACTCGCAGCACTTTCCAGTGTCTGGAGCGGCCTCCAAGGAAAGCGGAGAGGGATCCTTCGTCACGAACTGCAGGGATAGGACAAGGAACAATATAGGTTGGGTATGAGGAGGAAATTCCTCCCTGTGAGCGCGGCGAGGCGCTGGCGCAGGTTGAGGAGTGCCCCGAGGCTGGAATTGTTCAAAGCCAGGTTAGATAACACCTTGAGCAACCCGCTCTAATGGGAGGTACCCCCTCTCCATGCAGCGGAGAATGGCTCCTTCCATCCCGCTGCTTTTATCGCAACCCCCCATCATATCCCATGGTACTGGCCTCTCCCTCCCCTTGGGCATTGGTATGGCCCGGAGGCGGCTCGCCCTGACCAAGCACCGACCGTCCCCAGTCACCCTTGGTACGTCCTGGACTCCCCCCGCACCCCCCGCGCACTTGGACCGGCCCCCTAGCCGCACGTGCACACGGAGCCTTCCACGCCAGCATCCCCCCCCGGCAGCGCAGTGGTACAGCCCGCTCCTCCCCACTGCCGTCAGTGGTTCGGCCCTCCCGGGGGGTTCCCACGCCTTCCGGTTCCCCGGGATCGGGATGGGGACCGGGATCGGGATCTGGGAACCGGGACCTCCACCGCATTCCGAGCCTCAGAGCGTGGCTGGGAGCGGGATCCTGGCCGGCCGGACACTCCACAGCTGTGCGGCCTCAGGTGACACGAGGTGACACCCCCGCGACGTGGCCAGGTGTGACGGTGTTTGTGTGACACCTGTTCCACAATCCCACCTGGAAAAGGGAGGCTGTTCCCGTCACGATCCTGCTGAGATTGTGTCAGAACCCGCTCAGAGCCAGCTGGGGCCACCGAGTGCCACGTGGAGCCACTGCGGTGTCCCCATCATCGGGTGACATCTCACAGCTCAAAAAAAGGTGGATAAATAAGAACCCCTTGTTTCCTGCGCAGGCTGGAGGAGATGTGCCATTTCCCCAATTATAAAAGCTGTTGTCTTCCCATTTCCGATTGCTGAATAGTGGGCCGTGTTGTATATTGAATAGTGGGCCGTGTTTTATACTAATTTAAGCAGCTGCAGTGCCTGGAATGTGTCTGTGCAGTGAAGCGCTGCCTCCACACACAAAACAGAAACCCCTGCAAAAAAGGGCTTTTGCATTTATAGAATAATGGAATACTTCAAGTTGGAAAGGACCCATAAGGGCCACCAAGTCCAAGTCCTTGCCCAAACCCATCAGCAAAGAAACCTGAAGAATCATCCACAAAGGGGCAGAATTGAGGGTGGATCCCTAGTGAGAAAAAATGAACCAGCAACCTTTGTCCCTCAAAATACACTGAGAAGCTGCTCAGTGCCACTTTGCTGGGTTTAATGGCTCTGCAAAGTCATAACTGGAGTCCATAAATTCTAAGAATCGCAGGCCTTAGGTTCTTTTCTTTCCTTCTTCAGCACTGTGTGACACCACCTGACACAAGCACACCTGCTCGTCCTTCAGGGATCCAAGCCAGGGACACCGAGGGCTCGTCCCCAGACCGGGCTCAGCTCCACAGGAACATGAGGGCAGGGAGGGGAAGGCTCAGCTCACACAAGGGCACTGCCAAGGCCCTGCTGGACTGTGGAGGCCGGGGGGACACGCTGAGCCCTCACAGCGGCACCACCTCTGTACCTCAGAGCCGCGCTGTGACCCGGGCAGGCCAAAGTCTCGTTCTCCATGGCCCGGTCCCGGTGCCACCTCAGCCCTTCCCGCGCCTCAGCGCCGCCGCCTGGCGGGGATCCGGAGCGCGCATGCGCGGCACCGCCGGGGCGCAGTCCGGGCAGAGCCGCCGGTTCGAATCCTGCAGTCGGCGCTTCACGTGTTGTCGCGGGTTCGAATCCCGCCCGCGCTCCCATCATTCGTTCTCTTACAACTTCATGATTCTGTTTACTCCGCATGGGTGAGGCCGCGCCTCCAGTTGCGGGCGCCTCAAAGGCTCGTGAAAGGTCAAAGAACATGTCTTGTGAGGAGCGGCTCTTTAGTCCCAACAGGAGGCTTATGGGGGACCTTATTGCTCCCCACAACCACCTGCCAGGAGCTTGGTGAGGTGGGGCCGGTCTCTTCTACTGTGTGAAGAATGAGCTTACTGAGAGGAAACGGCCTCAAGCTGAGACAGGGTAGATTCACAGTAGATATTTAAATTCTTTAGCCGTCCAGGCATCCAAACATTAGAAGGAGCTGCTTGTGGAAATGGTGAAATCACCGCACTGGGTGATGCGGCTTAGGCATTACAACGGCTGCACTATGCGGACGGAGTGGATGAGTCGTTCTCTTCCCCCTTCCACCATTCCCCAACTCCATCATTCCTCCCGCTTCCACGGCTCCCCTCACGCCGTCGCTTCACACCCCGGCGGGGCATTCCCGAAGGGCCTCCAGCACCGTGTGCGCATGCGCGGGGGGTGTGCGGAGTGGTCCCGTGGCGGGTCCCCCCCCAGCCCCTCACACACACCCGGAGGGGGCGGAGCTTCCGGCGCGGCACTTCCGGCCCCGGCGCTGCGCGGGCGGTGTGGCCGCAGCGCTCCCGCCGCCGTCCCCGCCGCTGTCCCCGGCCCGCCGTGCCCGGCCCGCCTTCCCCTCCCCGCCACCGCCTCATGCAACGCCGCGACGACCCCGCCGGCCGTCTGTCGCGGGGACAAGGTCCCGGAGGCCGCGCTCCGCCGTCTCGCCGCCCGCCCCGTGGCGGAGGGGCCCGTGGGGCCGCCAGCGGGGCGCAGCCGCCGCCCGGTGGGGTCGGAGGAGCCTCAGGGGCGGGAGGCTCCGGTGGTGCGATGGCTGGCGGCAAGATGGAGCCTGAGAATAAGTACTTGCCCGAGCTGATGGCCGAGAAGGACAGTCTGGACCCGTCCTTCACGCACGCCATGCAGCTCCTCACCGCAGGTACCGGGAGGCACGGGCGGGGCAGCGCCGGGAGAAGGGAGAGGGCAGCGGGTCCCGGTGGCTGTTCTGGCTCCGGTGCGAGAAGGGGTTAAAATGAGCTATTTCCCTGTGTAATCGCAGCTTGATCCTCAGAGCCGCAAGTTTTGTGTGCGTTTTATTGGTGGCTATATTATATTATATTGTGTTAGCCCTTGTGGTGTGGCCTCAACCAGAATCAAGAGAATCAAAACCCTTGCGGGTTGAGATAATCGTTTAATAATTGAAATAAAACGCGATGGTGATAGTAAATACGCTGATAATTATGCTAATTGTGATGTTGGGAGGGAATAGAAACAAGCGATGCCCCCCAGTTCTTCACCACCCACTGAGCGATGCCCACCCCATCCCCGAGCTCCTTCCAGTTTCTGGGGTGGGAATGACAGTCCGGGGATGGAAATGTCCCTTTGGACCCTTCAGGTGACCTGTCCCCGTGGTTTGGGGACAGCTCTTGGGGTAAGCGCTGCTGAGGAACAACCAAAATATCAGGTAATGTAATTCCCATTAAAATCAGCTGTTAAGAGGAAAAGGAGCTCCGAAATCAGGGCAGATTCCATCCCTGGGGACAGAGCAATTAAAAAGAAACCCTAAAAACCGAAGGTGGGGGGGGTTTCCCACATCCCGGCGATCCAGCCATTTCTGGGATTTTTTTCCCGTGTTGGAAATCCGTGCCAGAGCTGGGCTGGTGCTTGTGCGGAGCTCGGGGAAGGACTGGAAATGGCAGTCTTTGTTCTGTGCCCAGCCGAGCCTTCTCCTTCCCCAGCGCCGCTGTCCAATCGCCTGGCAGCTCGGATTTCCCTGGATCTCCCCGCTGCAGCTGCTGCACCGCCTTCGGGGCCTCCATCCAGCCCGCTCCGCTGCTCCCAGACTCTGGAGTCAGCTTAAAAACAGGAATGAGTTCAAATATTCCCAACCACTTTCTGCTCACCGTGCACTCTGGGGAGCCTCCCAGCTCCCCAGAGCAAAGATCTGTTCAGATTTCATCTCCCCGGTGCTTTGTTTTAAATTATTTATTTTGTCGAGGCTTAAAAATGTAGAGTTCTTGAGGTTTTACGAGCTTGGTTTATGCAGGGAATAATTCTTGGGAATTGGTGTCTCTCTCGTTGTGCAAACAACCGGGAGAGATCGTCACGGCATCACCCGCCAGCATCTTGATCTAAATAAATGAGTTTTATAATCCGATTTTCCGTCACTTTAATGGTTTTGATTAATAAAATTCTGCAGCCTGCTCGGCTGTGATGCCTCCCAGCCACAGGAAATCCAAGGAGTTTGCAAATTCCTACACAAAGAGCAGCATCCTGCAAAGCCTCCTTCACTTGAGAGGTGTAACGAGGATTTAGGAGAGTTTTTTAAAATTAATTTAAAAATTGCTGATTGCAGCTTTGGGAGATTTAAAATTGGAGCAGCTCCAGCTGTGGATATTTTGAAAATCACTTTTTTTTTGTGGGGAGCATCCACAGTCCCAGTTCAGGCTGAGCTGAGCAGGAAAGGATGAGGAAGAATTTGAGGTAAAATGGTGGGTTTAGGTTAATTTTTCTGCCTGCACGACCCCCAAAGTGCTCTGGATTCCTTGGAATTTCAGTCTGGGCCAAAGCTGTGATGCACAGAGCCAGCACAACTCCAGCAAAATGACTTCCAGACACAGAAATGATCCTGAGTGTCAGCAGAATTCCTATTCCAGCCTTTTTTTTTCTCCCAGAAGTGGAAGTTGCTCAGCCTGTCTGCCTCAGGGAGGAAGCCTTGCAGGAATTCTGCATTCATTTCTTTTTAAACATTTTAAAATTGTCTAAAATACTGTGGTGCTCTGTATTTTTAGAAGGAATTGGCTTTTTTGGGGAGCAAGGGCCTGGCAGTGATGGGATTTTTTTTGATATCATGGACTCTGGTATAAAAGTGGCTACATTGAGGGTTCTGTTATCCTAAAAAGAATCTAAAAACTGGGATTTGTTGCATTTTCTAATATAATCCATGTTTCCCTCCTGGGATTTGGGGTCGGTGTGACCTTCCTTTTCCACAGGAACAATAAAAATCCTTTTTTTTTTCCCTTTGGATTTATACCATGGAAAGAGCAGGGGGAGCTGCTGATGGTGTGAAGGGCACGGCCCTCCCTGCTTCTCTGCTTTGGGAAAATGGGAGATATCTCACCTGTGGTTTCGGGTTTTTTGAGAATTTTAGCTGTTTTTATTTCATGGAGAAACTCCAAGGGAAAAGAGCTGAGCTTCCTGAGGATGTGTGAGCTGTGTGATTCCGTGTGGGAATGAGAGCAGGAAGGAGCAGTTGGAGTTGGAGCAACACCTGGCAAAGCCGGGAGCAGCTGGAGGTGCTGGGGGACTCCACACGGAATTCCCTGCTGGATTCAGGCCAGGTTCAGGCTGTGCATCCCTGGGAATGGGGAAGGTGGGAATGTCACACGGATGGGTGAACCAAACAGAGGGATTGGAGAGGGCTGAGGTCACTGGAGATGAGAAGTGTCACCCCAAAGCTCACTCCATGTGGAGTCCAGGCTCTCCTGACATGGAGATTCCCTCAATCCCTGCCTTCCTGCCCCCAAACTGCCACCTTAAATTGTCCCCAGCTGTCTGTTATTCTGAAACCATTTCACTGTTGCATTTCTCAATTTATATTTTGTTCAACCATGGCAATGTTCTCAACTGCTGGTGCTGCTGTGGCCATTCCCATTCCCAGTGCTGTGCCCATTCCCACCTCTGTGCCCATTCCCAGTTCTGTGGCCATTTCTATTCCCAGTGCTGTGGCCATTCCCATTCCCAGTGCTGTGGCCATTCCCATTCCCACCTCTGTGCCCATTCCCAGTTCCGTGGCCATTCCCATTCCCAGTGCTGTGGCCATTCCCATTCCCACCTCTGTGCCCATTCCCAGTTCCGTGGCCATTCCCATTCCCAGTGCTGTGGCCATTCCCATTCCCAGTTCTGTGCCCATTCCCATTCCCACTGCCATGCCAGGAGTTTCTCCCACCTGTGCCACATCCCAAATCTCACCTTTTCTTTCCCCTGGCAGTGCCCTCCTTCCCAGCAAAGCCCCAAAAGCAGAGCTGCCTGCCCAGGAATCCCAGGCTGGAATCCCAGGGTGGGGATTTTGGGGAGGATTGCCAAATTCCCAGCCAGGAGCTGCTTCCCCTTCCTGAGAGCTCAAACCATCATGGAAGGATGGAGGAAGCTCTGCTTTCCTCAGAGGTGCCACCCCCAAATTCTTTAGGGTTTGGTGCTTTTTTTAGGGGTCAGTATTATTTTACTTTGCAGTTAATATTTTCCATCTTACAAATCAAGCTAAGGTGCTCCCAGAGCACAGCTGAGCTGCAGGCCAGCATTCCCCATGGATTTTGATTTTTAAGGAAAATCTGGGGTTTATCTCAGGGGCAGCAGCATCACCAACCCCCTTTACCTGCCCCATAGGAGTCCTGCTGAGCCCACCCCTGCCCCACAGAGAAAAGCCACTCATGCCTCCAGCCTGCTGATATTCCCTGTGGCAAGCAGGTAAATTTTCCCAAAAAAACCCCTCTGGAATGGCCTTGATCCCTCCAGGTTATCTGGGTTATCCAACAGCTGCTCCTGCTGTGATTTGATCCTTCCTCACCTATTTCCAGACTCCCCCTTGGATCTGGAGGTGCCCTGAATTCCCAAGTTTGGAATTCCTCTGCTGCTCCTTCTCCTCCCCAACATTTTATGTTTCATTTCAAGACGTGGAGATGCTGCTGCTTCCTTTTGTTTTGTTTTTGATCAGTTTCTTAATTCCTCCCTCCCAATTCCCAGATGTTTCTGGGAGGCAGAAATGGATTTTGCTGGGTGTGAACTGGGATTCTCTGGTTTGCAGAGGTTTTTGCCCAGTCCTGTGGTGTTTTCAGGAGGGAGAAAATTCCTGTGTTTAGTTTCATTTTAATTTTTCAATTTACCAGTAATTAATTCCTGTTTAGTTTAATTTTATCAGGTTAGTCTGAGGGTGTTTTTATTCTGGTTGTGTGTGTAAAAAACAGTTCTTGTTTATCTGCAGGACAAATACTCAAAAATGGTTTTAGAAAAAAAAATGATTTAAGGGTTTTAAGTTATCCTTAACCAGTGCAGCCTTTAGTTTGCAAATCTTGATTCTCTGCACTGTTCTTGGAACTAAAATTGAAAAAAAAACCTCCATAAAACAAACCAAGGCATCTCTTTTGTCTTATTTTATAGATTGGACAGTGCATGAATTGAAGGGTTTTTTACTTTTGCTTTGTATCTTCAGAAAAATCATTTCTTTTCAAAGAGATTTCTTTCCATTTTGAAATGTAAGGAGTCATGGTAACACTCTTGTGAGGGAGCCAAGAGGCTGCTGGGAGTAGAAATACAAAATTCAGGTTTTTTAGCACAATTCTGTGTCATGGTTTGAGCCCAGCTGGCAACGAGGCCCCACCAAAATCTCTGGGTTGTGTTTCAGATCTTCCAGCTAAACCCCAGTTTATATCACTGGGCCCATAACAAAAAATAAAATTAAAATAGGGATTATTGGATGATTTTTCCTTGAGGTTGGATTTATTTTTCTGGTCAGAGATGCTTTTCAGCCCAGGACTTGTTCAGAAAAATGCTGGTGACCCCTTACTCCTGCTTGGATGATCCAAAGATATTCCCTAATGGATAAAACCCTAAATATCCAACATTTTTAAGGTTGGAAAAGACCTCCAGGATCATCAAGCCCATCTGGCAGGCTCGTGGGGCTGTGAACAGGAGCATTTCAGGCTCAGGCAGATGGTTTGACGTGGCCAAAAACCCCAGGAAATACAAAATATTGCAGCTGCACCGTGCTGGAAATGCTGCTCATGACTAAGCAGGCTGCACTTTGCTCCCCCAGCTCCATCCCAATGCTGTGGATAATCTTGGGAAGTGTCTCCTTCCCTTGGAAGAGGCTCAGAAATTAAATTTACAAGTTGGGTGTGCTGGTGAAATGGCACAATTTGATTTTTCACCAGGCTCATCTCCTAATAAACAGCCTGAATTCAGGATTTGGGGTGAATAATTATGTTGTGATCAGTTTGTTTGGGTTTTTTTCTGGTTATTTTTTTTTTCAGCAGTGATTTGGGGTTGTTAACAATGGATTGATTCCACATTTTGGGGGATTTGTTGTGGAGTTGTCAGCCTTGTGAAATAAAAATTGTGGTTTTATTACCTCTGGAAAGGGAAATCCAGGCAGCTGTGTTCTTCTGGAAAATGCTGGGGGTTATTCCTGCACCTGGAAAATTCATTAATAACTCAGAAATGCCTGGAAGAGGATTTTCCATCTCCATGTGGGTCATCTCCTGCCATCTCCCAGTGAAAACTGAATTTCCAGGAGGTGTTTGTGTACCAAGCCCTAATTAACTTCTCTTTAATGACCTCATTCCAGCAGGTTATTGGGACTGTCCCTGCTCCCCTTCCCTGCAGCCAGGCTGCCTCAGTGGGGTTTTAAACTCATTTTTAATTCACCACAGGCAATTAAAAAAAGGAAAAAAAAATTTTGAGAGACTAAATATTTGTAGTTGTGTTGGCGAATTAAGAATTTCTGGGACTCGCTTTTATGGCTGCACACCTGAGGGTTTAAAAACCCACTTAGGAATGATTTGTGGGATAAATCTGAATTTATTTAATGAGCTGAAGCTGGGAGAATTTCCTAACCCAGACCATACTGATGTTTTTGGGAATATTTTCAAGTTAACCAAACCTCGTTGTGGCTGGAGGTGTTGACACCACTAATTAAAGGGCAGATTTCAAATAAATTCGAGTTGGGTGATAAAAAACTTGCTGATTTCTGTCACAACTTAGCAAAAACATTGATTTTTAATGTAGTTTGGGCTGATTTCTTTGCAGATTTAGGTTCTGGCAGAGGAAGGCACAGGGATTTCCTTCTGGTATTTGTAGGGTTCTGTCCTTGTCATGATTCCATCTCTGATCTGATGCTTGTTTAAGGAAAATATAAAAGCAGCCCTATTTTTATCTTGTTTAGAAATTGAAAAAATTCAGAAGGGTGAGACAACAAAGAAGGATGAGGAAGAGAACTACCTGGATTTATTTTCCCACAAGAATATGAAACTGAAAGAACGAGTTCTGATCCCTGTCAAACAGTACCCCAAGGTGAGGGCCAGGAAAAAGCGACCAAATCTCTGGGATTTGTTGATTTTCTGTGGGATTTCGTGCCTGGCAAAGTGTCAGCAGGAGTTAAACCTTCTTTTTAAAGCAAAATTCAAGAGATTTCTTTTTTAAAGTAAGGAGTTTTTTATTTTTATTTGCAAGTCTGCAGGGTTTTATTTCTAATATATTGAATTTCTTGGGATAAGTGGTGGTGCATAGCTGGGATCTTGGATTGCTGGAACAGGCAATTCCAATGTGGAGCTTTGTGTTTTTACATTTAACTCCTTAAAGATTTGCTGGAAAGCTGCTGCAGAGTAGATGTGGGAATTGAAAAACTTAATTTAGCTTGATTTTTCTGCTGGAGCTTTTTTTTTTATTAGAAGAAAGGTTAGAAACCTAAATTTGCCTTTTGAAACCTAAATTTGCCTTTTGAAACCTAAATTAGCCTTTTGAAACTTAAATTTGCTTTTTGAAACTTTAATTTTCCTGTGCTTTTTTTTTGGTGAGGTGAGGAGAAAATGGATAGTTTTTTTTTTTTAATTTTTTTTTTGTCAACCAACAGAACAGAAAATTTTTTGTTGACATTTTTGAACTCTGGAGCTGATTTTTTGTTGTTGTTTTTTTCTTCATTTCCAGTTCAACTTTGTTGGGAAGATTTTGGGACCCCAAGGCAACACCATTAAGAGACTTCAGGAAGAAACTGGTGCTAAAATCTCTGTGCTGGGGAAAGGTTCAATGAGAGATAAAGCCAAGGTAAGGGAAAACAAAATTCACTTTATGGTGTGAGAATTAGTGTCTCTCCAAGCATTTTATTAAAAATTCAGCTAGAGAAAGCTTCAATAAAAGATGAACTACAGAGTTGATAAAATAAGGATTAATCTCCTGAAGAGCCATTCACTGAAGGGATATTTTTCCCCTCCATAAAAAGATAAAAATCCCTTTTCTAGCTGTTCCCTCTGAAATTCTTAAATTCTTCTGGTTCAGTGGAGATGTTGGAGCAATTTGTTCCTGATAATCTTTGGAGAATCACAAAGTACCAGGAGGGGTTTTTTAAACAGAAAAAAAATATGAAAAAATGGGAAAAAAATGGTTTTTATTCCTTCCTGCTTATTTTAAAGCTGAGCTAATAATCAGGAGAGCTGTAACTTAATTCTGATTTTACTTGAGCAGCACAAAAAGGTTTTATACTTTCAGGTTTTTTGTGACTTCTTAAATAACTGCAAAACAGCCTGAAAAACAGAAATATCTTAAAGATATCTTAGAGCAGAGGTGGAGGAGCTGTTGGAGGAAATGGGCTCCACAAATTGGTGTAGAAAAGGTATTTAAATACTCTGAGGTAAAAATTTTTCTGGCACCAATTAAAAACTTTCGATTTAGCCAGAAATAAACCAGCTGAAGAGGCAGCAATAAAAAAATGGAAGTTTTTTTTCCTGAAAAATTCATTCCATCCATGATCTGTGTCCAAAACATTTTCCCAAAAAAAAAAAAAAAAGCCACTTAAAAAGTCAGCAACACAAAAAATGTAAAGTTTTTTCTTTTAAAGAAAAATTGCCCAAAATGCCTTGTAAAAGAGGTAAAAAAAGAGAGTTTTTTGCCTTTTAGACAGATTTTAGGCCCTTCTTGCTGTAATTTTTTTGTTTTCCAGGAGGAAGAGCTCCGCAAAGGGGGGGATCCCAAATATGCCCACCTCAACATGGACCTGCACGTCTTCATCGAGGTCTTCGGGCCCCCCTGCGAGGCCTACGCCCTCATGGCCCACGCCATGGAGGAGGTCAAGAAATTTTGGTCCCAGTGAGTGTTCTACTCCTTTTTTTTTTTTTTTTTATTTTCTGAGTATATGCCCCTCAATGGATGCAATTTTATCGTTCCCATGAGGTGTTCTTCCTTTTTTTTTTTTTTTTTTTTTTTTTTTTTTTTTTTTTTTTTTTTTTTTTTTTTTTTTTTTTTTTTTTTTTTTTTTTTTTTTATTATTCCTGAGGGTTGGATATTAAATATCTACAAAATGGGTGGTCCCAAATATTCCCACGTCAACATGGACCTGCACATCTTGATTGATGTCTCTGCGAGGCCTACGCCCTCCTCCTCATGGAGGAAGTCAAGAAATTCCTGGTCCCAGTGAGTGTCCTGCCCCTTTTTTTATTATTATTATTCCTGAGGGTTGAATATTAAATATCTACAAAATGGGTGATCCCAAATATGCCCACCGCAAGATGGACCTGCACATGAGGCCTGAAGACCTCCACGCCATGGAGGAGGTCAAGAAATTCCTGGTCCCAGTGAGTGTCCTGCTCCTTTTTCTTTTTAAATTATTATTCCTGAGGGTTGGGTATTAAATATTTGCAAAGTGAGCAGTCCCAAATATGCCCACCTCAACATGGACCTGCACGTTTTCATTGAGGGCTTTGGGCCTCCACGCCATGCAGGAGGTCAAGAAATTCCTGGTCCCAGTGAGTGTTCTGCTCTTTCTTTTTTTAAATTATTATTCCTGAGGGTTGGGTATTAAATATCTACAAAATGGGTGATCCCAAATATGCCCACCTCAACATGGACCTGCACATCTTGATTGATGTCTCTGCGAGGCCTACGCCCTCCTCCTCATGGAGGAGGTCAAGAAATTCCTGGTCCCAGTGAGTGTTCTGCTCCTTTCTTTTAATAATCCTGAGTGTTGATATTAAATATTTACAAAGTTTGGGGATCCCACCTCAACATGGACCTGCACGTTTTCTCTGAGGTCTTCAGTGCCCCCTGCGAGGCCTACGCCCTCATGGCCCACACCATGGAGGAGGTCAAGAAATTCCTGATCCTTTATTACAATAATAATAATATATTATTATTATTATCATTATCATTATTATCATTATTCCTGGGTGTTAGATATTAAATATTTACAAAATGGGTGATCCCAAATACACCCACCTCAACATGGACCTGCACATTTTCATCAAGGTGTTCGGGCCTTCACACCATGGAGGAGGTCAAGAAATTCCCATTGAGTGTCCTGCTCGTTTTTTTTAATTATTACTATTATTATTCCTGAGTGTTGGATATTAAATATTTACAAAGTGGGGGGTCCCAAATATGCCCACCTCAACATGGACCTGCACATTTTCATCAAGGTGTTTGGGCCTCCACACCATGGAGGAGGTCAAGAAATTCCTGGTCCAGTGAGTGTCTTTTTCCTTTTTTTTAATTATTCTTGAGTGTTGGGTATTAAATATTTACAAAGTTGGGGATCCCACCTCAACATGGACCTGCACGTTTTCTTTGAGGTCTTCAGGCCTCCATGCCATGGAGGAGGTCAAGAAATTCCTGGTCCCAGTGAGTGTCCTGCTCCTTTTATTTACTGTTATTATTATTCCTGAGTGTTAGGTATTAAATATTTGCAAAGTCAGGAATCCCAAATATGCCCTTCTCAACATGGACCTGCACATTTTAATCGAGGCCTACACCCTCATGGCCCACGCCATGGAGGAGGTCAAGAAATTCCCAGTGAGTGTCCTGCCTTTTTTTTTTTTAATTATTATTATTATTATTCCTGAGGGTTGGATATTAAATATTTACAAAGATGGGGTCCCAAATACACTCACCTCAACATGGACCTGCACGTTTTCATTGAGATCTTCAGGCCTCCACTCCATGGAGGAAGTCAAGAAATTCCTGGTCCTTTTTTTTATTATTATTCCTGAGAGTTGGATATTAAATATACAAATTTTGACATATATTACAATATTTACATGCATTACAAATAACAGGACAGGACTGCCAGGAGACATTCTTTGAGTTTTATTGAGATATCAGCCTTATAAGAGCATCTTATAACAACATTTTCCTCCTCTCTTTGAGCCCTGAAGGCTCCCTTAATTACTTTATTAATAACTTGTTTAATGCATTGGAGCAACAAGGCGTCATTATCAGCACAATTATCGTGATTCTGATTTTTGATGCACACTCCTTAAATTGTTTTATGTTCTTATGGATGGATTCTGAATGATCAGGTAAATTCATATAACACATCCCTTCAAAATTTCCACACCCACATTATATTATCCTTTATTTTCCCTTATTTATATCTTATTTATCTTTGTTTTTACCCTTGTGTTATCCTTTCTTTTTCCTTATTTATATCCTTATTTATATCCTTATTCACCTTTATTTTTATCTTCATATTCCCCTTCATTTATCCTTATTTATCTTTATTTTTACCCTTATATTTTCCTTAATTTATCATTATTTATATCCTTATTTACCTTTATTTTTAAGCTTATATTACCCTTTATTTATCCTTACTTATCTTTATTTTTACCCTTATTTTATCCTTATTTCTATCCTTATTTACCTTTATTTTTCCTCTCATATTCCCCTTCATTTATCCTTATTTACCTTTATTTTTACCCTTATATTATCCTTTTTTATCCTTATTTATTTTTATTTTTACCTTGTTTTATCCTTATCTCTATCTTTATTTACCTTTATTTTTATCCTTATTTCTATCCTTATTTACCTTTTTTTACCCTCATATTCCCCTTCATTTTTCCTCATTTACCTTTATTTTTACCCTTATATTATCCTTTTTTTATTCTTATTTACCTCTATTTTTACCCTTATATTACCCTTTATTTATACTTAGTTACCTTTTTTTTAACCAATTTTTTCCCTTATTTCTATCCTTACTCACCTTTATTTTTACCCTCACATTCCCCTTCATTCTCCCTCATTTCTCTCCATTTTTTCCCCAGGATATGATGGATGATATCTGCCAGGAGCAGTTCCTGGAGCTCTCCTATCTCAACGGGGTCCCGGAGCCCAACCGTGGCCGAGGCGTCCCCGGGCGGGGCCGGGGGGCAGCCCCACCTCCCCCTCCACCTGTGCCCAGGTATTCCCAAAATCCCTCTACCTGTGCCCAGGTATTCCCAAAATCCCAGCCCCACCTCCCCCTGTGCCCAGGTATTCCCAAAATCCCAGCCCCACCTCCCCCTGTGCCAAGGTATTCCCAAAATCCCCTCCACCTGTGCCAAGGTATTCCCAAATCCCAGCCCCCTCCACCTGTGCCAGGTATTCCCAACATCCCAGCACGCCTCCCCTCCACCTGTGCCCAGGTATTCCCAACATCCAGCCCCACCTCCCCCTCCACCTGTGCCAAGGTATTCCCAAAATCCCAGCACTGCTTCCCCTCCACCTGTGCCCAGGTATTCCCAACATCCCAGCCCCACCTCCACCTGTGCCAAGGTATTCCCAAAATCCAGCCCCACCTCCCCTCCACCTGTGCCCAGGTATTCCCAAAATCCCAGCCCCACCTCCCCCTCCACCTGTGCCAAGGTATTCCCAAACTCCCAGCACTGCTTCCCCTCACACCTGTGCCCAGGTATTCCCAACATCCCAGCCCCACCTCCACCTGTGCCAAGGTATTCCCAAAATCCCAGCCCCACCTCCCCTCCACCTGTGCCCAGGTATTCCCAAAATCCCAGCCCCACCTCCACCTGTGCCCAGGTATTCCCAACATCCCAGCCCCACCTCCACCTGTGCCAAGGTATTCCCAATCTCCCGGTGCTGCCTTCCCTTCCACCTGTGCCAAGGTATTCCCAAAATTCCAGCCCACCTCCCCCTCCACCTGTGCCAAGGTATTCCCAACATCCCAGCCCCACCTCCACCTGTGCCAAGGTATTCCCAAAATCCCAGCCCCACCTCCCCCTCCACCTGTGCCAAGGTATTCCCAACATCCCAGCACTGCCTTCCCCTCCACCTGTGCCCAGGTATTCCCAAAATCCCGGCCCCACCTCCCCTCCACCTGTGCCCAGGTATTCCCAAATCCCAGTGCTGCTTTCCCCTCACACCTGTGCCAAGGTATTCCCAAAATTCCATCTCTGCCTTCCCCTCCACCTATGCCAAGGTATTCCCAAAATCCCAGCCCCACCTCCCCCTGTGCCCAGGTATTCCCAACATCCCAGCAGTGCCTTCCCCTCCACCTGTGCCAAGGTATTCCCAAAATTCCAGCCCTGCTTCCCCCTCCACCTGTGCCCAGGTATTCCCAACATCCCAGCGCTGCCTTCCCCTCACACCTGTGCCAAGGTATTCCCAAAATCCCAGCCCCACCTCCCCCTCACACCTGTGCCAAGGTATTCCCAAACTCCCAGCGCTGCCTTCCCCTCCACCTGTGCCAAGGTATTCCCAAAATCCCAGCACTGCCTTCCCCTCACACCTGTGCCCAGGTATTCCCAAAATTCCAGCCCCACCTCCCCCTCCACCTGTGCCCAGGTATTCCCAACATCCAGCCCCACCTCCACCTGTGCCCAGGTATTCCCAAAATCCCAGCCCCACCTCCCCCTCCACCTGTGCTACCACAAGAGTTAAACTGTTCCTTCTTGCACAGCAGCTGCTGAGCCTGACCTTGGGATTCAGCCAAGGGTTTCCAGCTGGCTCAGAGCAGGATTTTTGGGATGGGATCCAACACTGGGAGTGATTTAGGATGGGTTTGATCCGTAGTTTTGATGCTTTGGGAAGGTTGAGCTGGAACAGAGACTGGGCAGAGCTGGAGAATAAAGCAGAGATTTATTGAAAGGGCTTTAGGGGACACCTTGGGCAGGGCAGGGCCTGGCCAGGGCTACACCCAAGGTGGACCCAAAATGGTCACAAAATGGACCCAAAATGGTCACAAAATGGACCCAAAGTGGATCCAAAATGGTCACAGGATGGTCACAAAATGGTCACAAAATGAATCCAAAATAGGCATAAAATGGACACAAAATGGTCGCAAAGTGGACACAAAATGGTCACAAGATGATCACAAAATGGACCCAAAATGGACACAAAATGAATCCAGAATGGTCACAAAATGGATCCAAAATGGTCACAAAATGGCTGACCAGTCACGAGGTCTTACATTTTTATAAGTTTTGGTCCATTTGCACATTGGGGTTTAATTGTCCAATTCCAGCTTCAGATTATGAAGTCCCATTCTTGTTCCTCCCTCCAGCCACCCTTGTTTGTGCTGTTGGGCTGAAAGTTGTCCTTGGTGTGCAGCAGGACAAGGATTTGTTTTGTCTGTCTGCTCTGAGTGACACTGACTGTGAGCTCAGAGCTGCACCCCTGGGCAGCACAGAACCTGAAAAACATGAAAATAAAACTTCAGGCATCAGTTTCATAAAGGAACCTCTCAGGCCTGGCTGGGGACAGATGTGCTGGAGCTCCCTCAGCATTTTCAGTTTAAATACCCATCCTTGCAGAGCTTCTGTCAAAGCTTGGGGATAAATTGGCAACAAAACTGTTCCTTCAGTGCTTGCCTCACTCCCTGACCTGTGGGGTGGTGCTTTTCCCTCTGCTTGGAGCATCCCTGCCCATGTCCTCAGTGATCCTGAGGGATCTGGAGTGATTCCAGGTGGGTGGGAGGGTCCTTTAAAGTGAAATTCCCTGCCCAAAGTTCTCTATCAGATTGATTTGTCTGTCTGCAGCTTCCTTTATCCACACAAACCCCAGTCCTGACTCTGGGCTGTAGATCTGTCCAAAAATTGGATTTAAATGTCATGAGGAGGCCTCTCCTTGGCTCTGTGCAGCCAGATTGACTGAGGAGGCAAAGCTCAGCTAATCTGAATTGTGTAAAACTCCCAACTTAGGCTGGGCTGAACCAAAATTTTTCTGATTTAACCCCAAAGGGCAACCACACCCCACTCCCTCCCTCCCCAGTGATGGGATGGGGTGGGAATGGGAAGGGTGAAAGTGAGGGAATGAATGGGTTGGGATGAAGATGAACAGGAAAAGCAAAGTGAAACAAGGAATTCATTCCTGCTTCCTTGGGAGGACATTCCCTCAGCTGTTATTCCTTGTGATTCTACACCTAAACCAGCAGAATTCTCACTCTGAGGAGAGTTTTTTCCCTTTTGCAGCACACCAGTATTAATTTTCTGCAAAAACAGAACTCCTGGTTGTGTTTTTGGCAGCTCCATGTCACTGTTTCTCTACAAGAGATAGAAAATCCTCCATCTTGAGTGTCTCCAGTGCCAAACTGCTGACAGACCTTTCCCTCTCCTTTGCAGGGGCCGTGGGTTTGATCCTCCCCCTCCTCCTCCTCCCCTTCCTCCCCCTCAGGGTGCCCTGTAGGAAAAGCAAAGTAAAACAATTAATTTCCTGCTTCCAAAGGTGCTCCCTTCAGCTGTGTTTCTACACCTTAACCAGCAGAATTCTCACCCTGATGAGGGTTTTTTACCTTTTGCAGCACACCAGTATTAATTTTCTGCAAAAACAGAACTTTTTGATAATTCCATGTCACTGTTTCTCTACAAAAGACACAAAATCCCCCATCCTTGGGATCTCCAGTGCCCAACTGCTGACAGACCTTTCTCTCTCCTTTGCAGGGGCCATGGGGTTGGTCCTCCCCCTCCTCCTCCTCCTCCTCCCCCTCAGGGTGCCCTGCAGGGAAAACAAAGTTAAACAATTAATTCCCTGCTTCCTTGGGAAGACATTCCAAAGGTGCTCCCCTCAGCTGTGATTCTACACCTAAATCAGCAGAATTCTCACCCAGAGGAGAGTTTTTTACCTTTTGCAGCACACCAATATTAATTTTCATGCCGATACAGAACTCCTGGCTGCATTTTTGGCAGGTCTGAGGGAATGAATGGGTTGGGATAAAGTTTAACAGGAAAAGCAAAGTTAAACAAGGAATTCATTCCCTGCTTCCTAGGTAGGATATTCCAAAGGTGCTCTCCTCAGCTCTTATTCCTTGTCTTTTTACACCTAAATCAGCAGAATTCTCACCCAGAGGAGAGTTTTTTACCTTTTGCACCACACCAATATTAATTTTCATGCCAATACAGAACTCCTGGCTGCGTTTTTGGCAGCTCTGTCTCACTGTTTCTCTACAAGAGATAGAAAATCCTATCTGGATCTGCCAAACTGCTGACAGACCTTTCTCTCTCCTTTGCAGGGGCCGTGGGGTTGGTCCTCCCCCTCCTCCTCCTCCTCCCCCTCGGGGTGCCCTGGTGCGGGGAGCCCCGGTGCGCGGGGCCATGGCCCGGGGGGCCACGCTGGCCCGGGGGGTGCCCCCTCCCCCGGCCGTGAGGGGCACTCCTGCCCCCCGGGCACGGGCAGCTGGCATCCAGAGGATACCCCTGCCCCCTCCCCCTGTGCCAGAGAGCTACGAGGAATATGTAAGGAATTAATTAATGATGGTTAATGATTAATGAGGTTAATGGTTCTGGGTGGGCGGGTGTTTGGATGGTGGGTGTGGCTGAGGGGAGGTTGGGGTGGGACAGGGATCAGCAGGGAGCAGTGGGGTGGTCCTGGCATCACCAGGGACCTTTGGGATGGTTCTGGGATCATCAGAGACCACTGGAAAGGTTGTGGGATCACCAAGGACTGCTGGGAATGGTGCTGGGATGACTAGAGACCACTGGGATGATGCTGGGATCACCAGAGACCTTTGGGATGGTGCTGGGATCACCAGAGACCACTGGAAGGCTGGTGGGATCTCACTAACTCCTGGGATGATGTTGGGATCACCAGGGGCCATTGGGATGGTTCTGGGATCATCAGGGACCTTTAGGATGGTGCTGGGATCACCATGGACCTTTGGGATGGTTCTGGTATCACCAGGGTCTTTTGGGATGGTTCTGGGATCACCAGGGACCACTGGGATGGTGTTGAGATCCCACTAACTCCTGGGATGGGGATGGTGCTGGGATCAGCAGGGATCAGTGGGGTCACCAAGGACCTTTGGGATGGTGCTGGGATCACCAGAGACCACTGGAAGGGTTGTGGGATCCCACTAACTCCTGGGATGGTTCTGGGATCACCAAAGACTTTTGGGATGGTGGTGGGATGACCAGAGACCACTGGGATGATGCTGGGATGATCACGAGGAAGTGTTGGGATGGTGCTGGGATCACCAGGGACCTTTGGGATGGTTCTGGGATCACCAAGGACTGCTGGGAATGGTGTTGGGATCCCACCAACCACTGGGATGGTGTTGGGATCACCAGGGACCTTTGGGATGGTGGTGAGATCACTGGAAGGGTTGTGGGATCGCACTAACTCCTGGGATGGTTCTGGGATCACCAGGGAACCCTGAGAATGGTGTTGGGATCACCAGAGACTACTGGGATGGTTCTGGGTCCTTTGGGATGGTTCTGGGATCACCAGAGACCACTGAGAGGGTTGTGGGATCTCACTAACTCCTGGGATGGTGCTGGGATCACCAGGGACCTTTAGGATGCTGCTGGGATCACCAAGGACTGCTGGGAATGGTGTTGGGACGCCACAAACCACTGGGATGGTGCTGGGATCACCAGGGATCACTGGGATGGTGGTGAGATCACCAGAGAACTTTGGGATAGTTCTGGGATGACCAGGGGCCACTGGGATGGTGTTGGGATCCCACTGACTCCTAGGATGGTGCTGGGATCACCAAGGGGTGCTGGGAATCACCAGGAACCTTTGGGATGATCCTGGGATCACCAGAGACCACTGGGATAGTTCTGGGATCACTGGGATGGTGCTGGGTGACCCCCTCTGCCTCTTCACCACTCGAACAATGGAACTCAAAGTGTCCTAAATCCAGAATAAGGGTTGGGTTTTATAAAAGTGCTCCCAAGAATTGGAGCTTTCTGTGGCTGTCAGGGCACGGTGTAAAAATTACATCAAAAATGAATGGAATTCACATTTCTTGCTCTCTTTCTGCAAGAGAATTCCTTAAGAAGAACCAAAAATCCCCTAAAAATTTCCTAATTCATATTGGAATGAACAGGGTGGCGTTTCAAGCCCTATAACCGAGCACCACCCTCCTACTAAGCTGATTTTGGCATCGCTGTTCCAAAGGAAAAACAGGAAACCTGGTTGGGATGCACAACAGCCTTTTTGGGGGATCATCACAAATACTGACACACCTGAAAATTTGGTTTCTCTTATCAACAAAATCGTTTTTTTCTACTGAAAAAATTCAGCGTTTGGGGGCTGTGAATGTTGTGAAATGATGGAATATCCTGAGCTGGGAGGGATCCCCTGGGATCATCCAGCCCAGCTCCTGGCCCTGCACAGACACCCCAAAATCCCACCCTGGCCATCCCTGAGAACTCTGGGGAGCCTGTCCAGTGCCCAGCACCCTCTGGGGATAAAAAACCTTTCCCTGCTAAAAATTCCAGCTCTCCTGGCACATGGATTTATCCCTGGAGCTGGAATGATTTCTAAATACCAGGTGATTTATCCCTGTGGGGCACAGCAGATCTGTGTGGTCCCTATGGCAGGCCAGGATTTCCAGGCTCCTCTGGAAGCTCTGTGGGTTGAATTTAATTCTTTTTTGGTGCTTTTGTGACACTTTTTTGTCCCCATCCTTGCCAGGGCTACGATGACACGTACGCAGACCAGAGCTACGAGGGGTACGAGGGCTACTACAGCCAGGGCCAAGGGTGAGTTGGATTCCCTCGTCCCAAAGGAATGCTGCATGGCATTTTTTCCCCCTTTTTTCCCCTTTTTTCCCTTGTATTGGTTTTGAAAGCCAGTTGTCTGCCACGAAGAGCTGGAGCTTCCCTTGGAATGGAGAATGTCACCCCTCTCCCCTCCAAATTATTATAATTTTGGAATTAGGGGCTTTCAGGCAAAGATATGGGAATAGGAGTAACAGTTCTTTAATAGGAATACAAAAAGAAAACAAAATACAAAAGCAGTAGTACAAAGACAAACAAACAAGCAAAACAAAAGTCCTGGAAAACCCTGACAGAGTCAGGGATACGACCTGACCCCTGTTGGTCAGGGTGTTGGGAGCAGCCCAAATAAATCCCAGATGAGTTCTGAGGGGTGCAGATAATGGAGTAGGAAAAGTCCAGTGGGGGTGAGATGGGTCTGGTCTTCCTCTGGTGGAAAAACCAGATCCTGGTGTTCCTGAGTCTCAGTTTTTATCCAGGTGGGAACGGTTGGCTCCGCCCACACTGGGTGGAGCATCTCCCAAAGGGATGATGTCATGTGTGATGTCATTGGTGACATCATGACCCATTATCAGCAGATATCCCTGATGATGTAATGTGTGATGTCATTGGTGAGCCTGCATGGCCCATTATCAGCAGATATCCCTGATGATGTCATGTGTGATGTCATTGGTGAGCCTCCATGGCCCATTAGCAGCAGATATCCCCTGTAGGATGGACAGGTGGTGAAGGAGATAAGAAACTCTGCCCCAGAGATAACAAATCCTGTCCCAGAGATAACAAACCCTGCCCCAAAGATAACAAACCCTGCCCCAGCTGCTTTAACATCTGCCCCATTATCAGAAGGATCCGTCCCCCTCCTCCCTGGAGTTACAAGAGATAAAGAAATCTCTGCTTTTACAACAGATGAAATAGAATACGAATCTCTTGGCTACCCAACCCAAGACATCCCTGTTTTTTTAATCCCATTTGAAGCCAATGGAAACATCCCTGAGCTGTAGAGTTCTGCTGGAATCCAGAGAGTGGCACTGAGCACCATTTTTCCCAATTTTTTGTGGAATCAGTGGGATTTCCCTGTGTGTAACCACCTCGTTGCTTTTCCAGGGACACAGAATATTATGATTATGGACACGGGGAGGCACAGGAAACCTATGAAGCTTATGGTATGTCTGGGAATTGTGGGATAGGGAAGGGCTTGGGAATTGCTTGTTTCCCAAAATTTCCAGTTTTCCAATGTCTGGATAAAAAAACTGAGGAGAACCTCAAGTGGTTTTTGTGGTGTTTTTATTTAGGTCTGAATAACCTCTCTGTGGGTTTAGGTTCTTCTCAATCTTGGTTGTCTCAAAGGTGATGCTTTAAAAAAATCTATTTTTTAACTCTGGAAATGTCTTAATTTCCTTGTAGCTTTAGAATATTTCGGGAGGTCTGGATTTCCACCCACAGCACTTGTGCTGCAGTCTGGTTTTCATGGGCTGGATTTTACATGGTTCCATCTGCTTTTTTTATCCTCACAAACCCCAATCCTGACTCTGGGCTGTAGATCTGCCCAAAAATTGGATTTAAATGTCATGAGGAGGCCTCTCCATGGCTCTGTGCAGCCAGATTGACTCAGTAGGCAAAGCTCAGCTAATCTGAATTGTGTAAAACTCCCAACTTAGGCTGGGCTGAACCAAAATTTTGTGATTTAACCCCAAAGGGCAACCACACCCCACTCCCTCCCTCCCCAGTGATGGGATGGGGTGGGAATGGGAAGGGTAAAAGTGAGGGAATGAATGGGCTGGGATGAAGATGAACAGGAAAAGCAAAATAAAACAAGGAATTCATTCCTGCTTCCTTTGAGGACATTCCCTCAGCTGTTATTCCTTGTGATTCTACACCTAAACCAGCAGAATTCTCACTCTGAGGAGAGTTTTTTACCTCTTGCAGCACACCAATATTAATTTTCATGCTGATACAGAACTCCTGGCTGCGTTTTTGGCAGGTCTGAGGGAATGAATGGGTTGGGATGAGGATCAACAGGAAAAACAAAGTAAAACAAGGAATTCATTCCTGCTTCCTTGGGAAGACATTCCCTCAGCTGTTTTTCCTTGTGTTTCTACACCTAAACCAGTAGAATTTGCATTCTGAGGAGAGTTTTGTACTTTTTACAGCACACCAATATTAATTTTCATGCCAATACAGAATTCCTCACTGTGTTTTTGGCAGCTCTGAGGGAATTAATGAGTTGGGATAAAGTTTAACAGGAAAAGCAAAGTAAAGCAAGGAATTCATTCCCTGCTTCCTTGACTCTGGATTTGTGCTGATGATCCTGAGCAGTTTTATTGTTGCTGGGCATGGTTTAAACACACCCAAGGCCTTTCCTGTTCCTCACACAGGGAAAGGGGACCCCAAGGAATTTCCCAGACCACGTGGCATCCCAAATTCCCAAAGCTCTCCAGCAAGCTGCTTAAAATTCCATGTGGCTGGAACCAGTCCCTTCCCCAGTGAGTGAGTGCAGGCAGTGACATTCCTGACCAGCTGGAGATCCCTGGGAGCTGGGAATTCATGTCCTGGCAGAGTTAGGGAATCAGAGTTGTTGTATCGTGCTCACCGTGCTCCAGGTTTAAACCCAAATCCTGGAGCACTGAAACATTCCCTGCTCCAGGTTTAAACCCAAATCCTGGAGCACTGAAACATTCCCTGCTCCAGGTTTAAACCCAAATCCAGGAGCACTGAAACATTCCCTGCTCCAGGTTTAAACCCAAATCCTGGAGCACTGAGGCATTCCCTGCTCCAGGTTTAAACCCAAATCCAGGAGCATTGAGGCATTCCCTGCTCCAGGTTTAAACCCAAATCCAGGAGCACTGAAACATTCCCTGCTCCAGGTTTAAACCCAAATCCAGGAGCACTGAAACATTCCCTGCTCCAGGTTTAAACCCAAATCCAGGAGCACTGAAACATTCCCTGCTCCAGGTTTAAACCCAAATCCTGGAGCACTGAGGCATTCCCTGCTCCAGGTTTAAACCCAAATCCAGGAGCACTGAAACATTCCCTGCTCCAGGTTTAAACCCAAATCCCGGAGCACTGAGGCATTCCCTGCTCCAGGTTTAAACCCAAATCCAGGAGCACTGAAACATTCCCTGCTCCAGGTTTAAACCCAAATCCCGGAGCATTGAAACATTCCCTGTTCCAGGTTTAAACCCAAATCCCGGAGCATTGAAACATTCCCTGTTCCAGGTTTAAACCCAAATCCCGGAGCATTGAAACATTCCCTGCTCCAGGTTTAAACCCAAATCCAGGAGCCTCTGGGTGTTCCCTGCTCCAGGTTTAAACCCAAATCCAGTTCTGCTGCATCCCAGGCTGGATTTTGGAAGATCAGGATCTATTTTTGGGGAGCAGCTTTGGTGGATCACAGGCTGGATTTGGATGGATCAGGAACAGTTTTGGTGGATCACAGGCTGGATTTTGGGGAGATCAGGGGGGAGCAGTTTTGGTGCATCACAAGCTGGATTTTGGGAGATCAGGACCTATTTTGATGGAGCTATTTTGCTGGATCATAATCCAGAATTTGGGGGACCAGGAGCTATTTTTGGTGGAGCAGTTTTGCTGCATCACAAGCTGGATTTTAGGAAATCAGGAACTCTACTGGTGGAGCTATTTTGCTGGATCATAATCCAGATTTGGGGAGATCAGGACCTATTTTTGGGGAGCAGTTTTGCTGCATCACAAGCTGGATTTGGGGAGATCAGGAACTGTTTTGGGGAACAGTTTTGCTGCATCACAAGCTGGATTTTGGGGAGCAGTTTTGGTGGATCACAAGCTGGATTTTTGAGATCAGGAACTCTTTTGGTGGGGCTTTTTTACTGGGTCATAATCCAGAATTTGGGAGAACAGGACCTATTTTTGGGGAGCAGTTCTGCTGCATCACAAGCTGGATTTTAGGAAATCAGGAACTCTACTGGTGGAGCAGTTTTGCTGGATCATAATCCAGATTTTGGGGGACCAGAAGCTATTTTTGGGGAACAGTTTTGCTGCATCACAAGCTGCATTTTTGGGAGATCAGGAACTCTTTTGGTAAAGCTATTTTACTGGGTCATAATCCAGATTTTGGGGGACCAGGAGCTATTTTTGGGGAGCAGTTCTGCTTCATCCCAAGCTGGATTTTGGGAGACCAGGACCTATTTTTGGGGAGCAGTTTCGCTGCATCACAAACTGGATTTTGGGGGATCAGGAGCTCCTTTGGTGGAGCTATTTTACTGGGTCATAATCCAGATTTTGGGGGACCAGGAGCTATTTTTGAGGAGCAGTTCTGCTTCATCCCATGCTGGATTTTGGGGGATCAGGAGCTATTTTTGGGGAGCAGTTTCACTGCATCACAAGCTGGATTTTGGGGAGATCAGGAGCTATTTTTGGGGAGCAGTTCTGCTTCATCCCAAGCTGGATTTTGGGAGACCAGGACCTATTTTTGGGGAGCAGTTTCGCTGCATCACAGGCTGGATTTTGGGGAGATCAGGGGGGAGCAGTTTTGGTGCATCACAAGTTGGATTGTGGGAGATCAGGACCTATTTTGATGGAGCTATTTTGCTGGATCATAATCCAGATTTTGGGGGACCAGGAGCTGTTTTTGAGGAGCAGTTCTGCTGCATCACAAGCTGGATTTGGATGGATCAGGAACAGTTTTGGTGCATCACAAACTGGATTTTTGGGGGACCAGGACCTATTTTTGGGGAGCAGTTCTGCTTCATCCCAAGATGGATTTTGCGGGACCAGGACCTATTTTTGGGAAGCAGTTTCGCTGCATCACAAGCTGGATTTTGGGGAGATCAGGAGCTATTTTTGGGGAGCAGTTCTGCTTCATCCCAAGCTGGATTTTGGGGAGATCAGGAGCTATTTTTGGGGAGCAGTTCTGCTTCATCCCAAGCTGGATTTTGGGGAGATCAGGAGCTATTTTTGGGGAGCAGTTCTGCTTCATCCCAAGCTGGATTTTGGGAGAGCAGGACCTATTTTTGGGGAGCAGTTCTGCTTCATCCCAAGCTGGATTTTGGGAGAGCAGGACCTATTTTTGGGGAGCAGTTCTGCTTCATCCCAAGCTGGATTTTGGGGGTCAGGACCTATTTTGATGGAGCTATTTTGCTGGATCATAATCCAGATTTTGGGGAACCAGGACCTATTTTGGTTGAGCAGTTTTGCTGGATCACAAGCTGGATTTTGGGGGACCAGGAGCTATTTTTGGGGAGCAGTTCTGCTGCATCACAAGCTGGATTTTAGGAAATCAGGAACTCTACTGGTGGAGCTATTTTGCTGGATCATAATCCAGATTTTGAGGGACCAGGAGCTGTTTTGGTAGAGCAGCTTCAGTGGATCACAGGCTGGATTTTGGGAGATCAGGACCTATTTTGGGGGAGCAGTTTTGCTGCATCACAAGCTGGATTTTGGGGAGATCAGGAGCTATTTTTGGGGAGCAATTCTGCTTCATCCCAAGCTGGATTTTGGGAGACCAGGACCTGTTTTTGGGGAGCAGTTTTGGTGCATCACAAGCTGGATTTTGGGGGATCAGGAGCTCCTTTGGTGGAGCTATTTTACTGGGTCATAATCCAGATTTTGGGGGACCAGGACCTATTTTTAAGGAGCCGTTCTGCTTTATCCCATGCTGGATTTTGGGGGATCAGGACCTATTTTTGGGGAGCAGTTTTGGTGCATCCCAAGCTGGATTTTGGGGGATCAGGACCTATTTTTGGGGAGCAGTTTTGGTGCATCACAAGCTGGATTTTAGGAAATCAGGAACTCTACTGGTGGAGCTATTTTGCTGGATCATAATCCAGATTTTGGGGGACCAGAAGCTATTTTTGGGGAGCAGTTTTGCTGCATCACAAGCTGGATTTTGGGGAGCAGTTTTGCTGCATCACAAGCTGGATTTTAGGGGATCAGGAGCTCCTTTGGTGGAGCTATTTTACTGGGTCATAATCCAGATTTTGGGGGACCAGGACCTATTTTTGGGGAGCAGTTCTGCTTCATCCCATGCTGGATTTTGGGGGATCAGGACCTATTTTTGGGGAGCAGTTTTGCTTCATCCCAAGCTGGATTTTGGGAGACCAGGAGCTATTTTTGGGGAGCAGTTTCGCTGCATCACAGGCTGGATTTTGGGAGATCAGGAACTCTTTTGGTAAAGCTATTTTACTGGGTCATAATCCAGATTTGGGGGACCAGGAGCTGTTTTTGAGGAGCAGTTCTGCTGCGTCACAAGCTGGATTTTGAGGGATCAGGACCTATTTTTGGGGAACAGTTTTGCTTCATCCCAAACTGGATTTTGGGAGACCAGGACCTATTTTTGGGGAACAGTTCTGCTTCATCCCAAGCTGGATTTTGGGAGACCAGGACCTATTTTTGGGGAGCAGTTTCGCTGCATCACAAGCTGGATTTTGGGAGATCAGGACCTATTTTTGGGGAGCAGTTTTGGTGCATCACAAGCTGGATTTTAGGAAATCAGGAACTCTACTGGTGGAGCTATTTTGCTGGATCATAATCCAGATTTTGGGGGACCAGAAGCTATTTTTGGGGAGCAGTTTTGCTGCATCACAAGCTGGATTTTGGGGAGCAGTTTTGCTGCATCACAAGCTGGATTTTTGGGAGATCAGGAACTCTTTTGGTAAAGCTATTTTACTGGGTCATAATCCAGATTTGGGGGATCAGGACCTATTTTTGGGGAACAGTTCTGCTTCATCCCATGCTGGATTTTGGGGGATCAGGACCTATTTTTGGGGAGCAGTTCTGCTTCATCCCAAGCTGGATTTTGGGAGACCAGGACCTATTTTTGGGGAACAGTTCTGCTTCATCCCATGCTGGATTTTGAGGGATCAGGACCTATTTTTGGGGAGCAGTTCTGCTTCATCCCAAGCTGGATTTTATGCTCTCCCAACCCATTTTTAGGACCATCCCCACCCTTCCATCCTGACTTTCTCCTCCTTTTCCCCCCACAGGCCAAGATGACTGGAATGGAACCCGGCCCTCCCTGAAGGCCCCCCCGGCCAGGCCAGTCAAGGGGGGCTACAGAGAGCACCCCTATGGACGCTACTAAAACACAAAACATCAGGGGGATAAAAAATTCCCATTTTAGGAGCAAACTCTTGTTACTGGTTCTTGTATCTCCCAGGATTCCCGTTGCTTTACCCACAGCAGACAAGTAATTGTCTCCCTGTTTTTCTTCCTGGCCCCTTTTTTTCCTCCCACTCCATCCTCACCTTTGCATTTTTGGCTTCTGTACGTAGTGACTTTTTCTCGGGATGAATTTAAATAGATTTAAAAAAAGGGGGAAAAAAAATCTTTTTATTATTTTTTTGGGGTTTTTTTCTCTCTCTTCGGTGTGTAGGTGGCTTTTCTTTCTTTGTTGTTTAGGTTATATATAAAAAAAAACAACCAAGCTGTACCTTTTTTAAAGAAAACAAAAAAAAAACCCTAAAAAAACCACCACTAAGTTTAAAAAAAAATGTTAGTTTCCAAAGTGACGTGCTTTGCTTAGTTCTGAAATTAAGGTTTTGTTAAAAACTTTTAAAGTTGGTTTTAAAGGAACCCATTTAAAGGTTGTAGTTGCAGAATCCCAAAGTAGGCTACATTTCAAAATTCAGGGTTATTTTTTTTTAAGAATTAAAATCATAATGTAACAGTAGTGGCTGCCACCATTAAAAAAAAACAAAACAAAAAAAAATAACTTCAGATGCCAAACCTTTAAAAGGAGATTGCTGGTGAATCTTGAAGTTTAAATTTTAACCTAAAGGATCCTCCAAACAAATTAAATAGCATTTTCTAAAGAGAATTGACTTTTAAAAAGAAAAATTAGGTTGGTAAAAAATTGACTTTTCTTATGTGGATTTTGAAATCTAGCCCCCCGTGCAGTGTTGAGATATGCTTGGGAATATTTTTCCAGTGGAAAGGGGTTTTAGTTTGGTTCTAAATTAATTATTTTTAAGGGGAAAAAACCCAAAATATGGCTCTGATTTCTCAGTGTTTGATAGAAAAAATATTCCATGGGCAGACCTGTAAAATTCTCATTTTTTGTAGCGCTTTGGGGCAGAAAACCTGATAAAAATTTCCAACTTGCCCCAAAAAAATCTCAATTTTAAGCAGTCCCAACCACTTGTTCAAGTGTATCTCAGCACGAGCTTTGTATAAAAAGGGACACTGCAGCTGTAAAAAAAAAACCCAAAAAACAAAAACCAAAAACCAGACAAAAAAAAAATATCCCAAATTTCACTTTGTACATAAAATTCCCAATTGGATTTGTTACATTGTCCTCCCACTCTGTTCTGGAAGAGAAAAAAAATGCAACATTTTGTGTAAAGTCTGCCTAACTAGGTAGCTCAAAAACGTGTCAAAAAAAATGTCTTGTCTCAAATCTGTCAATAAAGTTTAGTCCTTTTTTAATCAAAGTAAATGTGATGAATTGTCATTTCTTTTTGGAGGTTTTTTATTTTTATTATTTTTATTTTTTCTGAGCTACTTTAAATTCGTGCTAAACTTTAATTTGTATTATTATTATTATTATTATTATTATTACTATTATTATTACTATTACTATTATTATTTATTTTAAAACTGTGGAGGAATTTCTTAAAAAATGGTGGTTTTTTGGTCATTCTCGTGACAAAACAAAAATTTTTCGAGCTTGTCGAGCTTAAATTTATTTTAAAAAAATGAAAAAGACAAAAAAAAATTTGGTTTTTCACCCCCTGGAAGTTGCTGAAAGCAGTTTTCAGCCAGAAATCTGAATTTGGAAAGCATCTGATGATTCTTTGCTTGATAATTCAGATTTCAGGTGGCCTCAGGGAATATTCCAGAGGCTGATTTAATTAGGAATGCTGAGAATTCCAAGGAAGTTGGCTAAGATGATACTTCCAAGCAGCTTTTCCTTGGAAAAAAAAACACTTTAAAAATGAAATTTTTTTGTTGGTGGACGGTGCTGCAGCTGCTCCTTAAATCCTTTTTGAGAGGGTGTGGATGTAGAGATATTTAATTTATTTTTATTTCAAAATAAATGATTTTGTTGTTTGTTATTTCCCATCCAGCAGATGGAATTTTTAGGGGGAGAGGATTAAACTGCTCGGGGGTGAAAAATAGAATTTTAGGAAAAAAAAAAAACCAAAACAACAAAAACTGCAGCACATGAACTGAGGGGAATATTTAAAAAATAAAAAGAAAACCACACAAAAATTGTATTTATAGATTGTTATTAAAGTGCAAATAACTGAATTTTCAACACTGGTTTGGAGTCAGCTTTCAGGGCAAAATGAAATGATGAAAAGCTCAGCCTATTCCCCCCCTTTTAAAGGAAAATTATCAGCAGGAGAAAATCAGGATGTGTAAAGCTAACAGGCACCGAAAACCCCAAAAAAGGTAAAACCTAAATGTCTGATTTTAATATAGCACATTTCTCTTTTCCATAAAGCTTTTTTTACCCTTCAGATGTTAATTTAATGTAAAAAGGGGAAAAACAAAAAAGAAAAACAAGCAGAAATGTTAAAAAAAAATGTTTTAAATATAAATATTTAAACCAACCCACATGGCATAAATTAACAATAACTTTTAATAACGTGCCCTTGGCAGATGCACTGGGGATGGAATGTGGGCCAAAAGGAACCTTTAAATATCCTGGATTTTTAAAGGCTAAAAAGATGTAAAAATCAATCCAAGCTAGTCCTGACTGCCAAAAAAAAAAACCAAACAAAAAAAAAAACCCAAATTCTGTTAAGTTGTTTGAAAATCTCAATTTTTAACCCCCCAAATATTGAAATATCCATAGCTCAGCTGAACTTGCATGTTTTTCCTTCATGTGATAATTGCATGCAGGAATCTTTTTCTTTCTTCTTCCTTTATTTATTTTATTTTTTAAAAAAGATTTTTTTATATCTCTGCTTCCATTGAGGATCCTCACAATTTTTTTATTTTTTCTCCTTTTTATTCGCAGGGATTTGGGGCTGTGACTCAACGGGGTGAGGAGGAGGAGGAGGAGGAAGAGCAGCTGGGTGAGTTTGGGGAGATTTTTACAACCCCTGGTCGGGTTCCCAACGTGGGGGTGGCACCATCTGAGCTGTTAAATTCCAATTTTTCCTTGGATCCACACCAAAAAACCCCAAAAAAACCTGGGAAGCTCTGGCAGGTCAGGTGTGGAGGAGGCTCCTGAATCGTTTTTAGGGGATTTGAAGGGATTTTTTGGGGTGAGATCCGTGCCTTGGAGCTGGGATGGGGGAATTTGGGTTTTATGGGATCACAGAGAGGCCTTAAAGGTTCTTAAAGCTCCTCAAGCTTTGGGATTTGTTACCCTGGGCTCCGGGAGCAGAGCAGGGAATGGGAATGGATCAGGGATTCTCAGGTTTTGGGAATGATTCAGGAATTCCCAGGTTTTGGGAATGGCTCAGGGATTCTCAGGTTTTAAGAATGATTCAGGAATTCCCAGGTTTTGGGAATGGCTCAGGGATTTCCAGGCTCTGGGAATGGCTCAGGGATTCCCAGGTTTTGGGAATGGCTCAGGGATTCCCAAGTTCTGGGAATGGTTCAGCTCTGGGAATGGCTGAGGAATTCCAGACCCATTCCTCTGGGAATGGCTCAGGAATTTCCAAGCTCTAGGAATGGCTCAGGAGTTCCCAGGCTTTGGGAATGGTTCAGGGATTCCCAAACTCTGGGAATGGTTCAGGGATTCCCAAACTCTGGGAATGGTTCAGGAATTCTCAGACTCTGGGAATGGTTCAGGAACTCACAAGATCTAGGAATGGCTCAGGAATTCCCAGGTTTTGGGAATGGCTCAGGAATTCCCAGGTTTTGGGAATGGCTCAGGAGTTCCCAAACTCTGGAATGGCTCAGGAATTCCCAGGTTCAGGGAATGGTTCAGGAATTCCCAGGATTTGGGAATGGTTCAGCTCTGGGAATGGCTCAGGGATTCCCAGACTCTGGGAATGATTCAGGAATTCCCAGGTTTTGGGAATGATTTAGGAATTCCCAGGCTCTGGGAATGGCTCAGGAGTTCCCAGGCTTTGGGAAATGTTCAGGAATTCCCAGACTCTGGGAATGGCTCAGGAATTCCCAGGATTTGGGAATGGTTCAGCTCTAGAATGATTCAGGAATTCCCAGGCTCTGGAAATGGCTCAGGAATTTCCAGGCTCAGGGAATGCCTCAGGAATTCCCACAGGAATTCCCAATCCAGTCACATTCCCACTGCAGATCTTTAAACCCGGCCAGTCCCACCCGTTCCGTTCCCATCCCTGGGCTCTGCCCTGGGCTGTGGCTGCCGGGATTTGTTTGGGATCCTGCCAGGGAATCTCCCTCAGTGCCCCTGGGCTGCATCCCAGAGCCCCAAAATGATTTGGGGTCGGGGGCAGCCTCAAACCTCCCCCATTGCCAGGGCAGGGATTCCTTGGGGATTCCTCAGGGGTTCCTTAGGGATTCCCTTGGGATTCCTCAGGGATTTCCTTGGAGATTTCCTCAAGGATTTCCTCAGGGATTCCTCAGAGATTCCTCAGGGATTTCCCCACAGACTCCCCTTGGATTCCTCAGGGGTTTCCTCAGAGATTCCTCAGGGGTTTCCTCAGAGATTCCTCAGGGGTTTCCTCAGAGATTCCTCAGAGATTTCCTCAGGGATTCCTCGAGAATTTCTCAGGGATTACTTCAAGGATTCCCCTTGGATTCCTCAGGGATTTCCCCTGGGGTTCCCTCAGGGATTTCCTCAGGGGTTCCCCAGGGATTCCTAAGAGATTTCTCCTGGGATTCCTCAGGGATTTCCTCAGGGATTCCCTTTGGATTCCTCAGGGATTTCCTCGGAGATTTCCTCAGGGATTCCCTTTGGATTCCTCAGGGATTTCCCTGGGCTGCATCCCAGAGCCCCAAAATGATTTGGGGTCGGGGCAGCCTCAAACCTCCCCCATTGCCAGGGCAGGGATTCCTTGGGGATTCCTCAGGGATTTCCTCAGGGGTTCCCCAGGGATTCCTAAGAAATTTCTGCTGGGATTCCTCAGGGATTTCCTCGGAGATTTCCTCAGGGATTTCCTCAAGGATTTCCCCACACATTCCCCTTGGATTCCTCAGGGATTTCCTCGGAGATTTCCTCAGGGATTCCCTTTGGATTCCTCAGGGGTTCCCCTGGGATTCCTTGGGGATTCTTCAGGGATTTCCCTGTGCTGCATCCCAGAGCCCCAGAATGATTTGGGGTCGGGGCAGCCTCAAACCTCCCCCATTGCCAGGGCAGGGATTCTTTGGGGATTACTCAGGGATTTCCCCTGGAGTTCCTCAGGGATTCCCTCAGGGATTCCTCAGGGATTTCTCCTGGGGTTCCCCTTGGATTCCTCAGGGATTTCCTCAGAGATTTCCTCAAGGATTCCCTTTGGATTCCTCAGGGATTCCTTGGGGATTCCTCAGGGATTTCCCTGTGCTGCATCCCAGACCCCAGAATGATTTGAGGTCGGGGCAGCCTCAAACCTCCCCCATTGCCAGGGCAGGGATTCCTTGTCCTGTCCCAAACTGCTCCAGCCTGGCCGGGAACTGCCAAGCATGGGACAGAGAAACAAAAAGATTTTTTTGTTTTCCCTAAAAAATCCCTTTGGTGAATGGCTGGGGGCGATCCCATCAGCAGGGACACAATTCCCCCCACGGGATCCCTTTGGGAACAGCAAAATGCTTCCCCTGAGAGCCCTGGAAATCTGAGCTCCCTAAATAAAAATTACAAAGAAATTTGTAAAAAATTAAATTTAAAATGATGTAATTAATTAAAAATTACAAAGAAATGTATAAAAATTAAATTAAAAATTTTGTAGTTAATGTAATTAAAAATTAAAAAGAAATTTATAAAAATTAAATTTAAAATTACGTAATTAATGTAACTAAAAAATACAAAGAAATTTATAAAAAATTAAAAATTATGTAATTAATGTAATTAAAAATTACAAATAAATGTATAAAAAATGAAATTAAAATTTTTGTAGTTTATGTAATTAAAAATACAAAGAAATTTATAAAAAATTCAACTAAAAATTTTGTAGTTAATGTAATTAAAAATTACAAATAAATTTCTAAAAAATTAAATTAAAAATTGTCATTAATGAAAAATTACAAATCAATTTATAAAAAATTCAATTAAAAATTATGTAATTAATTAGAAATTTAAAATTACGTAATTAATGTAATTAAAAATTACAAAAAAAATTATTAAAAATTAAATTTAAAATTATGTCATTAATGTAATTAAAAATTACAAAGAAATATATCCTTGAAATGCTGGAAAAGCCCAAAGCTGAGTTGAGCATCTATAAAATAATAAATATATTTTATTATTATATATTATTATATATAATATTATTATATTATATATAATATTATTATATTATATTATATTTATAAAATATAATATTATTATGTTATATATTATTATAATAATATATAATATATTATAATATAATATATAATATAATATATATTATAATTTATATGTAATATTACATATATTATTATAATTTATATATAATATTACATATATTATATGTTTATATATATATTATATTATTATATAATATATTCTAAAATAATATATATTAAAAGATATAGTGATATAATATATAAATATTTATTAAAGGACTTATTAAATATTTATTAAAGGATATAAAAGGACAAATCTAATTTAATAAGGAATTACAAAGCTCCCAAACGAGCCCCTTTTCCAGGAGCATCAGGAACAGGGAAGAACCAATTTATGGGAATGCTGGAGCAGGGAATTCACCCTGAATTCCTAAAAATCCCATCCTGCCAGGAGGGAACTGATAACAGGGACAGGAAATGATAACACCACGATTTGTGCCTGGTTATCAAACCCATCTCCATTCCCAATGGAATTGGAACATCAATTTCTATTTCCACCAATTTTTCCCATTTCTCTCCCCATAGGCCCAGCTTTGAGCTCAAGTGGAAAATCTTTCCTAGAGATCATCTCTTAGGATGCAATTTATTCCCAAATGGATCTTTGGGATAACCCAGCTCCTGCCTTGTTTTGCTGGGATGTTGATGGGAATGTTGTGGCAGGATGGAAATGTGAATTTATTGAAATAACTGGGTGGTGTTTTGCAAACATTCCTTGGATCAAACAGCTCCCTCCTTCCTTCCCTCTCTTTTCCAGCTTTTCTCCAGGCAGATTTTAACCCTGGAGCTCGTTTGAGATCCCAAAATCACCCCTCAGCACGGGATGTGCCTCACAGAGATGTTTTAATTAACCAGACATCCCAAGGGATGCAGGATTTGGGAGGGATGGAGATTCCTGGGAGTCACCTCAGGAACCAGGAGAACTTCCCCTTCCCTGCTGGAATTCTGCTCCCAGGAACCAGGAGAACTTTCCCTTCCCTGCTGGAATTCTCCTCCCAAGTTCCAGGCAGCTTTTCCTCTCCCTGTTTTCCCAAAGGGCTCATCCACATCTTGTTATTTGTAGGATTTGGGGAAAGCTCCCAACCCCTCGTTGTTCTTGGCTCTGCTCACATCTCTGGAAGCATTTCCCAACAAAAACCTGATTTTGTCAGGAGACTCTTGGCTCTGGGAACATCCTCCTGCTCCGTGCCTCAGCATTCCCACCTTCCCAAGCCTTTTTCCCTGAGTGGGAACGACTTTCCCAGCCTCCAGTGCATCCCTGGGCTGTAAAACCTCATCCTGGCCTGGCTGGGAGCTGGCACAAACCTGGATTTTGTCCTTAGTGGGGAATGAACCTGAGGAAAACGCTCCAGCTGGAATTCCAGAGGTATTCCCAGCTGCTTTTCCTGGGAAGAGCCTCATCCCCTGCCCGTTCCTTCCCCCTGCTTTCCATTTTCTGTTTGGATTATTTTAATAAAGCCACTGGCTCCGAGCTTCATTTTATGGAATCATGGATTCAGGGAATGATTTGGGATGGGAGGGACCTTCAAGCTGCTCCAGGGCCACCTTTCACTATCCAGGAACACTCCAGGGATGGGAATTTCACAGCTTTTCTGGGAATTTTTAATCTCTCAGCCTCACTGACAGCACAGTGGTTTGATTTTTTTACCTTAATGCACCCCTCCAAAATTCCAGCTGGGAATAATCCGAGTTGGAGAGCGCAGCTCGATTCCCTTTTTTAACCCAGAACAAAATTTAAAATTCACATCAGAGCATCTGCCAGGAGCAGAGCCAAGAGGAACAGCTGCAATGTGAAATTTTTTACCTCCTGAACCTCTCCTGCTGCTCTCCCGAAGAAAATTTGGATTCAGGGCGATTCCAGCAGCCTGGAGTGGCCCCAGAGGAGGAAGAGGAGGAGGAGGGAGCAGGGAATTCTCCATCTGGAGCTGTTAGGGAGGAAAACATCTCCCAGGGAATTTCTCCTTGATGGATCAACCTCCAAAACACCTCAGGCGGCGAGGGGGAGGAATTCCTGCAGTGTCCCAGTTGGGATTGGAGATGTTATTCCCAGATTTTCCTGCTGGAGAAGCTCCCTGGTGTGAGCACAGAGCTGTGCTGCTCACTTCAGCCTTCCGTATGTTTTCACGGGAATGTTTTGCCACATTCCTTCTTTGCTCCTTTTGCCAACAGGGAGGAATTCTCTTCCCCAGAGGATCAGTTCAGACTGGGAAATGGGAATCTGTGAGGATTTTTGGGAGTGTTGGATCCCAGGGATTCCCTTGGATCTGCAGCTCCTGTTGGAAAACTGAAATAGAAACTGTTTGCTGATGGAGGGATTCATTTTACCGCTGAGTTTGGGACTAGACACGACCAAAAATGTTCATTCATCACATTCCAAATCCATTTTTTAGCCTGACTCTGTTTTTAGGGATGTCCTGGTACCTTTAGAAGATTCTCTTAAACATCAAATGTCTGGCCACTCCTGATTTTTGATGGTTTTGCAACCTCAGAATGAATTTAAGTCGGAAAATCCCTCCAAGATGTGTGACCCATCCTCATCAGTCATTCCTGGGACACATCCAGGGATGGCCAAACCTCTCTGGGCAGCCAAAAAATAAAGCAGAAAAGAAACAAAATTTGGGTTTCATTCCAGGACAGCCAAAAAATTAACCAGAAAAGAAACAAAATTCGGGTTTCATTCCAGGGCAGCCAAAAAATAAACCAGAAAAGAAACAAAATTCGGGTTTCATTCCAGGGCAGCCAAAAAATAAACCAGAAAAGAAACAAAATTTGGGTTTCATTCCAGGGCAGCCAAAAAATAAACCAGAAAAGAAACAAAATTCGGGTTTCATTCCAGGGCAGCCAAAAAATAAAGCAGAAAAGAAGCAAAGTTTGGCTCTGTACAAGTCCATTCATTCCAGGGCTACTTTTTCCTGCCTCTCAGCTTTGTGTAACCATCCGTGCCAAAGCATCAACCCCACAAAACCTCAAATAATCGGGGGGAAAAACCAAAAAACCCCAAAACCCGAGGGCGCTCTATGGAGAGGCTGAAACCCCTGCAGGTGAATCAGAGCCCCGAGAGAGCGCGGAGGAGCCTGGATGGCAGCGCAGATGGCGGCGATTACTCATTCCCCGCACTCACGGGGCTGCCCAGGAAAGCTGGCGGCTCTGATTTGTCCCGTTCCCACGCGGTGACACCGGGAGGTGACACCGGGAGGTGACACCGCGGTGCCCCCGGGGTGGGCGTGGCCAAGAGGGGCGTGTGCATAAAGGGGCGTGTGCATAAAGGGGCGTGTGCATAAAGGGGGCGTGGCTAAAGGGGGCGTGGTTTGTGCGCGTTCGCGCCCCTCAGCAGCTTGTCCCGCGCCGGCCGCCGTCGCGCCCCGCCCGCCATATTGTGCTGGGCGCAGGCGGAGCGGCGGCCGGCGATGGGTGAGGGGGGCCGGGCCCGGGGCAGCGCGGCCGGGAGGGAACGGGTGGAACGGGCATGGGGGGGAGAACCCGCCCGGCAGCCGGAGAGGAGCGGCCCGGGTGGCGGGCGGGGCGCGGGAGAACCTCGCGGTTCGCCCCGCCCAGCCGCGGTGAGGGGGGCGGCTCCCGCGTCCGCGGCCTCGCCCGGAGCCCCTGAACCCCTCAGAGCCCGGAGTGCTCAGGGAATGCTCAGGGAGCCTCCCCGGAGCCTTCCATGGCGCTCCTGTGCAGGTTCTGAGTTCCCCAGTGGGGTTTGTAAAGCCATCGAGGGTCTCGCTGCAATCCTGGCCGGACCCCCGGGCCCTCAGAGCTCCCGGGGCCCTCTCAGCTTTTGTGCAGCCGCACTTGTGCCCCCGCAATTCTGTCTCACAGCTCTCACAGAGCTCCTGTGGCCCACAGAGTTCTCCTACAGCCCCCACTTGTATTCCCACATTTCCCTTTTACAGCTCCGGCTGCTCCCCTAGAACCCCTTTGACCCCAAATTTTACCCCCAAATTTCTCTTTACAGCTCCCACCGTGCCCCCACATTTCCAATTTCCCTCCTGGAGCTTTCGTGGCTCATTCCTGCACTTCTGTGGAGCCCAAATTCCCCCCAGGCTGTGCCCTCACAGCTCCTTCAGAGCCTCCTTGGAGCTCTCAGAGCTCCAGCAGTTCCCAAAAACAGCAGCTCCCTCAAGATCCAGCTCTGGATAAGTTTTTGGAGAACTCCCGAGCTCAGCATCAGCTTTAAAACTCCTTTGAGATCAGTTTCTAAAGCTTCAGCGCATCTTTTGTTGCTCCAGATGCAAATTCCAAAGCGGTGCAAGCCAGGAAAAGCAACGTGCAGTCATTGGTCTGCCCTGAGTTCCCCTCACAGCTCAGATTTCACTTGGAAATGGGGGTTTTTATCACTTGTGTGGCATCTCTTGAAAAAACGAGCTTGAAAAACCTCGGGATGAGTTTTTATGTGTAGCAAACAAGCACTGGAAAAGCTGAATTTGAGCTGAGCCCGTTGAACTCGGTGCCATCAAAGCATAAAACAGCAAATACCCTAAAAATGTGTGGGTTTCACCCCATCTCAAAGAGCCAAAAAATAAAGCAATATTTTTAATCAGTTTTAATCAGTTTTAACCTTCAATTATAACACAAAATGATACCAAAATAGCCCAAATTTCTGAATTCTTGGGGCCAATTGTTGAGCATCTCCTGAGGATGTAAAACAGGGGTGACACCACAGATAGAATTCCGTGTAAAGTGATGAATTCCCAGCACCTCAGCAAGGCTGGGGTTGCATCCATGGCTTGGGGAAATGTGGGGAAACAGGGAAAAAATGCCTGGAGAAATTTGGTGGTGCCAGGGAAAAAATGTCTGGAGAAGTTTGGTGGTGCCAGGGAAAAAATGTCTGGAGAAGTTTGGTGGTGCCAGGGAAAAAATGTCTGGAGAAGTTTGGTGGTGCCAGGGAAAAAATGTCTGGAGAAGTTTGGTGGTGCCAGGGAAAAAATGTCTGGAGAAGTTTGGTGGTGCCAGGGAAAAATGTCTGGAGAAGTTTGGTGGTTCCAGGGAAAAAATGTCTGGAGAAGTTTGGTGGTGCCAGGGAAAAATGTCTGGAGAAGTTTGGTGGTGCCAGGGAAAAATGTCTGGAGAAGTTTGGTGGTGCCAGGGAAAAATGTCTGGAGAAATTTGGTGGTGCCAGGGAAAAAATGTCTGGAGAAATTTGGTGGTGCCAGGGAAAAAATGTTTGGAGAAGTTTGGTGGTGCCAGGGAAAAATGCCTGGATAAGTTTGGTGGTGCCAGGGAAAAATGTCTGGAGAGGTTTGGTGGTGCCAGGGTAAAATGTTTGGAGAAATTTGGTGGTGCCAGGGAAAAAATGTTTGGAGAAGTTTGGTGGTGCCAGGGAAAAATGCCTGGAAAAGTTTGGTGGTGCCAGGGAAAAATGTCTGGAGAAGTTTGGTTGTTCCAGGGAAAAATGTCTGGAGAGGTTTGGTGGTGCCAGGGAAAAACGCCTGGAGAAGTTTGGTGGTGCCAGGGAAAAAATGTCTGGAGAAATTTGGTGGTGCCAGGGAAAAATGTCTGGAGAAATTTGGTGGTGCCAGGGAAAAAAATGTTTGGAGAAGTTTGGTGGTGCCAGGGAAAAATGTCTGGAGAAGTTTGGTTGTTCCAGGGAAAAATGTCTGGAGAGGTTTGGTGGTGCCAGGGAAAAATGTCTGGAGAGGTTTGGTGGTGCCAGGGTAAAAATGTCTGGAGAGGTTTGGTGGTGCCAGGGTAAAAATGTCTGGAGAGGTTTGGTGGTGCCAGGGTAAAAATGTCTGGAGAAATTTGGTGGTGCCAGGGAAAAATGTCTGGAGAAGTTTGGTGGTGCCAGGGAAAAAATGTCTGGAGAAGTTTGGTGGTGCCAGGGAAAAAACACCTGGAGAAATTTGGTGGTGCCAGGGAAAAATGTCTGGAGAAGTTTGGTGGTGCCAGGAAAAAAATGTCTGGAGAAATTTGGTGGTGCCAGGGAAAAAATGTTTGGAGAAGTTTGGTGGTGCCAGGAAAAAATGTCTGGAGAAATTTGGTGGTGCCAGGGAAAAACGCCTGGAGAAGTTTGGTTGTTCCAGGCCTGGAATGCTCCATATGAAAGGGTAATTAAGAAACGCTAATTAACCCACTCTCAATGTCTCCCTGCAGTGGTGAGGGCCCAGCCCAGCCCGCAGTGAGCACCAGGAATCCCCCCAGAGTGCCGGGAATGGCCGGGGGACGCCGGGGTCCCAACAGAACATCCTACTGCCGGAACCCCCTGTGCGAGCCCGGAGCCGCCGGCGCCTCGGGGCACTCCTCGGGCTCCTCCGTCACCGGCGTGCGCTCCCGGACCAGGTACAGCACGGCACGGCCCCGGGGCACCCCTGGGTGCAGTGGGCTGGGCGGGAGGGCCTTGGGGCTTGGCCCATTCCTTGGTCTTAAAGGTTGGCCCATTCCCCAACCTTAAAACGTGTCCCATTCCCTGACCTCAAAGCTCATCCCATTCCCTGACTTTAAAACTCATCCCATTCCTCGATCTTAAAGCTCATCCCATTCCCCAACCTTAAAACGTGTCCCGTTCCCTGACCTCAAAGCTTGTCCCATTCTTTGATCTTAAAGCTTGTCCCATTCCTTGGTCTTAAAGCTCATCACATTCCTCCATCTTAAAGCTCATCCCATTCCCCAACCTCAAAGCTTGTCCCATTCCCCACCCTCAAAGCTCTTTCCGTTCCCTGATCTCAAAGCTCGTTCCATTCCTCAACCTTAAAGCTCATCCCATTCCTTGGTCTTAAAGCTCATCCCATTCCCTGACCTTAAAGCTTGTTGTATTCCATGACCTTAAAACTCATCCCATTCCCCAACCTCAAAGCTTGTCCCATTCCCCAGCCTTAAAGCTCATCCCATTCCCTGACCTTAAAGCTCGTCATATTCCCTGACCTTAAAACTCATCCCATTCCCTGACCTCAAAGCTTGTCCCATTCCCCAGCCTTAAAACTTGTCCCATTCCCCAACCTCAAAGCTCAATCCATTCCTCAGTCTTAAAGCTCATCCTATTCCCTGACCTTAAAACTCATCCCATTCCCTGATCTTAAAGCTCATCCCATTCCTTGGTCTTAAAGCTCATCACATCCTGGATCTTAAAGCTCATCCCATTCCCTGACCTTAAAGCTGCTTGTATTCCCTGACCTTAAAACTCGTCCCATTCCCTGACCTCAAAGCTTGTCCCATTCCCCAGCCTTAAAGCTCATCCCATTCTTTGACCTTAAAGCTCATCCCATTCCCTGACCTCAAAGCTCATCCATTCCCCAACATTAAAACTTACATCATTCTTTGACCTTAAAACTCATTCCATTCCCCGCCCTTAAAACTTGTGTCATTCTTTGACCTTAAAACTCATCCCATTCCCTGCCCTTAAAACTCATCCCATTCCCCAACCTCAAAGCTCATCTCATTCCTTGATCTTAAAACTCATCCCAGTCCCTGACCTTAAAGCTCGTCCCCTTCCCTGACCTTGGAGCTCACCCCATTTCCCAACCTCAGAGCTCATCCCATTCTCTGGCCTTGGAGCTCATCCCATTTCCCAGCCTTAAAACTCATCCCATTCCTCAGTTTTAAAGCTCATCCCATTCTCTGACCTTAAAGCTCGTCCCATTCCCTGACCTCAAAGCTCATCCCATTCCCTGACCTTGGAGCTCACCCCATTTTCCAACCTCAAAGCTCATCCCATTCTCTGACCTTAAAACTTGTCCCATTCTCCAACCTTAAACTCCTCCCATTCCCTGCTCTCAAAGCTGATCCCATTCCCTCCCCACCTTCCCTATCCCAGGCTGTTGCAGCCCAGCCTTGGGCACTTCCAGGGTTGGAGCAGCCACAGCTTCTCTGGGAATTCCATTCCACCACCCTCACAGGGAGGAATTTGTTTCCCAATATCCCATTTAACCCAGCCCTCTGGGACTGGGAAACCATTCCCACCTCCCAGTTCCCTCCCAGTTCCCTTTTCCTACCCCCTGATTTGTCCACACCACCCCTTGGGATTAGGATGGGTGAGACTCCTCAGGACAGGCTCAAAAGCCTTCAGTGACCACGGAATGAGAAATAAAAATAGAGACAATTTTATATCCACAGCCCAGCTGGGGCTGTTGCACCTGCAGTGCCCTGAAGTTCGCGTCAGGCAGAGTTTAGCTCAGGTGATGTGGCTCTGTGGGGTTTTTTTTGGGATCAGCTGGATTCTGTCACTGAGGCAGAGGAGGAGGGAGAAGCCAAGGAGCAGCAGCATAAAGAGGAGGTTTTTTATTTTCTGTGCAGAGAAAATGTTCAGTCTGCCTCAGCTGGGGGCCCTGAGGCAGGGATTTTTAGGGATACAGTTATCCAGACGAGGCCAGGGGAGGTGGAGCAATCCAGGTTTTCTGGGATAAACCCACACCCTTATCCTGGGCAGGGAATGCACAGCCCCACACCCAGCTCACTCCAAGGCACCCTGAGCCCTGCTGGGGCAGGGAATGCACAGCCCCACACCCAGCTCACCCCAAGGCTCCCTGAGCCCTGCTGGGGCAGGGAATGCACAGCCCCACACCCAGCTCACCCCTAAGGCTCCCTGAGCCCTGCTGGGGCAGGGAATGCACAGCCCCACACCCAGCTCACCCCAAGGCTCCCTGAGCCCTGCTGGGGCAGGGAATGCACAGCCCCACACCCAGCTCACCCCAAGAGTCCCTGAGCCCTGCTGGGGCAGGGAATGCACAGCCCCACACCCAGCTCACCCCCAAAGGCTCCCTGAGCCCTGCTGGGGCAGGGAATGCACAGCCCCACACCCAGCTCACCCCCAAGGCTCCCTGAGCCCTGCTGGGGCAGGGAATGCACAGCCCCACACCCAGCTCACCCCAAGGCTCCCTGAGCCCTGCTGGGGCAGGGAATGCACAGATCCACATCCAGCTCACCCCAAGGCTCCCTGAGCCCTGCTGGGGCAGGGAATGCACAGCCCCACACCCAGCTCACCCCCAAGGCTCCCTGAGCCCTGCTGGGGCAGGGAATACACAGCCCCACACCCAGCTCACCCCCAAGGCTCCCTGAGCCCTGCTGGGGCAGGGAATGCACAGCCCCACACCCAGCTCACCCCAAGGCTCCCTGAGCCCTGCTCCATGCAAGGCTGTGAGTGACAGGGCACAGGATGGGATTTTAGGGAGAAATCCTGCCCTGACAGGGTGGGGAGGGGCTGGAATGGAATTCCCAGAGAAGCTGTGGCTGCTCCATCCCTGGAAATATCCAAGGCTGGGTTGGATGGGGCTTGGAGCCACCTGGGATAGGGGAAGGTGTCCCTGCCCATGCCCTGGATGATCCTGGATGTCCCTCCCAGCCCAAACCAGTGTGATTCCATGATTTATCAATCCTGAGGCTCCAAACCACGGTGAGTTTGGGAATGTGGGCATTTCAGACAGCTCAGGCTCCTCAGCTTTTCCCCTCACTTATTTTAGGTTCTCCATCTCCTGTTTGAACCCACAGCCTGATCCCCCTGCATCCCCCTGCATCCACAGCCACACTCCACCACTGCCATTTCATTTGGGCATTCACTTTGTGCTCTGCACTTCCTTTGAGGCCCACACCCAGATTCCTTTGCCCGTTGTTCTTTAGAGATTGCAGCTCCATCTGGGAGATATTAATTCCCCTTGATGCAGAGGATCAGTCTGGAGCTGTGTTCGCTCACACAGGAGGAGGCACCTCTGGCTAAACTCGTTTTTCCTCCTCAGGTGAACAGAAGGTGAAGAATGAACAAGGGCTTGTGTGTAATTGCTCTGCCTTTCATGTTCAAGCACTCTCAGATATGTAAACACCAACTTGAGCTCTAAAAGCTTCCAATTAATTAAGAGAGCCACAACCCTGGGTTTGAACAACACAGGGGGGTTGATATCAAATGTCCTGGGTCCAAATATTGCTTTGTGTGGGCAAATCCTGCTCACATCTGCCTGAAATTTGTGATTTGTGCCAGCCACTGATCACTGCAGTTTCCCAATCAGTCTCAGACCTGTGGGGGTATCGAGATTATTGATACATAATAATCTGTTAATAGATTCAGCAGGGTTTAAAGCATGATTTATTGCTGCAGCCTCATGAAGGCATGAGGTCAGTAGTCAGTGGTCACAGGACCACAAGTTACAAGGGGTTTGAAAGGTTTATTAGCCAATAAATTACTGCCACACATTAACTTTCACACCAATGGCTAATTAAACTGTCTTGTATTCTTGCCACAATGTGGGTTTTTTCATCCAGTGATATAACAACACACTGTATTCTATGTAATTCTATATTATTGCATTTGAAAATATAATTCTATATTACTGCATTTTAAAACTTCTTACTTAGTTTAATAATTAGTTCTATATCTAAACTTCAAACTTCAAAACCTTCACACCATATTCTATATAATTCTATATTACTGCATTTTAAAACTTCTTACTTAATTTAATAATTAGTTCTATATCTAAACTTCAAACTTCAGAACCTTTCACACCAATGGCTAATTAAACTGTCTTGTATTCTTGCCACATTTGCAGGCTTTTTTCATCCAGTGATATAACAACACACTATATTCTATATAATTCTATATTACTGCATTTAAAACTTCTTAGTTTAATAATTAGTTCTCTATCTAAACTTCAAACTTCAAAAATTTCACACCATATTCTATATAATTCTATATTACTGCATTTTAAAACTTCTTAATTTAATAATTAGTTCTATATCTAAACTTCAAAACCTTCACACCAATGACTGATTAAACTGTCTTACATGTCTTGCCACAATGCAGCCTTTTTTCATCCAGTGATATAATGACACACTATATTCTATATAATTCTATATTACTGCATTTTAAAACTTCTTACTTAGTTTAATAATTAATTCTATGTCTAAACTTCAAACCTCAAAACCTTCACACCATATTCTATATAATTCTGTATTACTGCATTTTAAAACTTCTTAATTTAATAATTAGTTCTATATCTAAACTTCAAAACCTTCACACCAATGGCTGATTAAACTGTCTTACATGTCTTGCCACAATGCAGCCTTTTTTCATCCAGTGATATAATGACACACTATATTCTATATAATTCTATATTACTGCATTTTAAAACTTCTTACTTAGTTTAATAATTAATTCTATGTCTAAACTTCAAACCTCAAAACCTTCACACCATATTCTATATAATTCTATATTACTGCATTTTAAAACTTCTTAATTTAATAATTAGTTCTATATCTAAACTTCAAAACCTTCACACCAATGGCTGATTAAACTGTCCTGTATTCTTGCCACAATGCAGCCTTTTTTCATCCATATAACAACACACTGTATTCTATATAATTCTATATTACTGCATTTAAAACTTCTTAGTTTAATAATTAGTTCTCTATCTAAACTTCAAACTTCAAAAATTTCACACCATATTCTATATAATTCTATATTACTGCATTTAAAACTTCTTAGTTTAATAATTAGTTCTATATCTAAACTTCAAAACCTTCACACCAATGGCTAATTAAACTATTTTATATGTCTTGCCACAATGTGGGCTTTTTTCATCCAATGATACAACAACACACTATATAATTCTATATTACTGCATTTTAAAACTTCTTACTTAGTTTAATAATTAGTTCTATGTCTAAACTTCAAAACCTTCACACCCATGGCTGATTAAACTTGTATTCTTGTATTCTTGTATTTTTTTCATCCAGTGATATAAAAACACACTATATAATTCTATATTAGTGCATTTTAAAACTTCTTAATTTAATAATTAGTTCTATATCCAAACTTCAAACTTCAGAACCTTCACACCAATGGCTAATTAAACTCTTTTATATGTCTTGCCACAATGTGGGTTTTTCCATCCATTCATGTACCAACACACAATTCTGTACTACTACATTTTAAAACTCGTTTCTTAGTTTAATTACTAGTTCTATATCCAAACTTCAAACTTTAAAACCTTCTCCTATCTAACTTAACGTGCTTCTTGTTAAAACTTACTACAAGTCCTTAAGTCTGGCAGCTTTTTCCACGACCTCAGTTCAAACCCCTGTGTTCATTTCAAACCCAGAGCTTACAGGCACAACATTTTGAGAACTTTTTGAATTCCCCCATGAAGGGAGGACATTCCCCTGCTCACCCCTGGCTGTTGGCTTCCCCCTGGCAGGAGTGGCTCAGGGACAGGGCTGTCCAGCCCCCCTCTGGCAGCTCAGACCGTGGTTCCCCTGCGGCACTGCAAGATCCCCGAGCTGCCCGTGGAGAGGAGCGTGCTGTTCGAGCTGCAGCTCTTCTTCTGCCACCTCGTCGCCCTCTTCGTCCACTACATCAACATCTACAAGACGGTGTGGTGGTACCCACCCTCCCACCCTCCTTCTCACACCTCCCTGGTAAGCACCAAAGGGTGGCTGCAGCTCCCAGGCTGCCTCTTGGGTCATTAAATGTGAAATTTTGGGGATTATGGTGGATAAAAACTGCAGGGTTTGCTCCTGTCACTCTTGTTTCCCCCATTTTGGGCTGCTTGGCATTCTCTTGGAAGGGAGTGCAGAGTGGGACTTTCTGTCCCTGCTGGTGATGGAAATGAAATAATTTTGGTTTTATCCCCACAGAAAAAGTTTTGGAGATTATGGTGGATAAAAACTGCAGGGTTTGCTCCTGCCGCTCTTGTTTCCCCCATTTTGGGGTGTTTGGAATTCTCTTATAGAGAGTGCAAGGAGAAGAGAATCATGTGGGACTTTCTGTCCCTGCTGCTGGTGATGGAAATGAAATAATTTTGGTTTTATCCCCACAGAAAAAGTTTTGGAGATTATGGTGGATAAAAACTGCAGGGTTTGCTCCTGTCGCTCTTGTTTCCCCCATTTTGGGGTGTTTGGAATTCTCTTATAGAGAGTGCAAGGAGAAGAGAATCAGGTGGGACTTTCTGTCCCTGCTGCTGGTGATGGAAATGGAATAATTTTGGTTTTATCCCCACAGAAAAAGTTTTTAAAAGTTTTGGAGATTATGATGGATAAAAACTGCAGGGTTTGTTCCTGCCACTCTTGTTTCCCCCATTTTGGGCTGTTCTCCTGGAAGAGAGTGCAAGGAGAGGAGAACAATGTGCGACTCTCTGTCCTTGCTGGTGATGGAAATGGAATAATTTTGGTTTTATCCCCACAGAAAAAGTTTTTAAAAGTTTTGGAGATTATGATGGATAAAAACTGCAGGGTTTGCTCCTGCCACTCTTGTTTCCCCAATTTTGGGCTGCTTGGCATTCTCTTGGAAGGGAGTGCAGAGTGGGACTTTCTGTCCCTGCTGCTGATGGAAATGAAATAATTTTGGTTTTATCCCCACAGAAAAAGTTTTTAAAAGTTTTGGAGATTATGGTGGATAAAAGCTGCAGGATTTGCTCCTGTCACTCTTGTTTCCCCCATTTTGGGCTGTTTGACATTCTCTTGGAAGAGAGTGCAAGGAGAAAAGAATCATGTGGGACTTTCTGTCCTTGCTGCTGATGGAAATGAAATAATTTTGGTTTTATCCCCACAGAAAAAGTTTTTAAAAGTTTTGGAGATTATGGTGGATAAAAACTGCAGGGTTTGCTCCTGCTGCTCTTGTTTCCCCCATTTTGGGGTGTTTGGAATTCTCTTATAGAGAGTGCAAGGAGAAGAGAATCATGTGGGACTTTCTGTCTCTGCTGCTGGTGATGGAAATGAAATAATTTTGGTTTTATCCCCACAGAAAAAGTTTTAAAGATTATGGTGAATAAAAACTGCAGGGTTTGCTTCTGCCACTCTTGTTTCCCCCATTTTGGATTGTTCTCTTGGAAGAGAGTGCAAGGAGAAGAGAATCATGTGGAACTTTCTGTCCTTGCTGCTGGTGATGGAAATGGAATAATTTTGGTTTTATCCCCACAGAAAAAGTTTTAAAGAAAAAGTTGTAAAGAAAAGGTTTTAAAGAAAAGGTTTTGGGGATTATGGTGGATAAAAACTGCAGGGTTTGCTCCTGCCACTCTTGTTTCCCCAATTTTGGGCTGCTTGGCATTCTCTTGGAAGAGAGTGCAAGAAGAGGAGAATCATGTGGGACTTTCTGTCCCTGCTGCTGATGGAAATGGAATAATTTTGGTTTTATCCCCACAGAAAAAGTTTTAAAGATTATGGTGGATAAAAATTGCAGGATTTGCTCCTGTCACTCTTGTTTCCCCCATTTTGGGCTGTTCTCCTGGAAGAGAGTGCAAGGAGAGGAGAATAATGTGCGACTCTCTGTCCTTGCTGGTGATGGAAATGGAATCATTTTGGTTTTATCCCCACAGAAAAAGTTTTAAAGATTATGGTGGATAAAAACTGCAGGGTTTGCTCCTGCCACTCTTGTTTCCCCAATTTTGGGCTGCTTGGCATTCTCTTGAAGAGAGTGCAAGAAGAGGAGAATCATGTGGGACTTTCTGTCCTTGCTGGTAGTGGAAATGGAATAATTTTGGTTTTATCCCCACAGAAAAAGTTTTAAAGATTATGGTGAATAAAAACTGCAGGGTTTGCTCCTGCCACTCTTGTTTCCCCCATTTTGGGCTGTTCTCTTGGAAGAGAGTGCAAGGAGAAGAGAATCATGTGGGATTTTCTGTCCCTGCTGCTGATGGAAGTGAAATAATTTTGGTTTTATCCCCACAGAACTTTCACCTCATTGACTTTAACGTGCTGACAGTGACCACCATCGTCCTGGCACGGCGGCTCATCGGTGCTGTCGTCAAGGAGGTAAAGCCAGAGTTCTCCTTCCAGGACATTTGTAAAACTCTGTGTTCCCTTTTGCCATTCCAAACTCCTCCATCCTTCCCAAAGATATTCCCAAGTCAGAATCCCAGGTGTGGGAGGAGCAGAGAACAGAACTGAGCTCCCCAGGCCGCTGCTCCTGTGGCTCTGTGTCCTCCTCTGACTGAATTTCTGTCTCAGCCACACTGCAGTGACTGAAGGGAGGGATTCCCTCCTTCCTTTTGGCTCTTTTCCTGCTCTCTCCATCACTCCAGCTTTCCCCAGGGAAGAGCCAGGGATGCTCACTGTGGAAGCATCCCATGGTGAACATGTCAGGAGAGTGTGCTGGGCACTGGTGAGCACCAGACCTGAACTAGAAACTCCCCTCACTCCCTGAGGAGTAAAGCCCAGAGTCCAGAGATTTTGGAGAGCCCAAAATGAGGGATAAAGCCCAGATTCCCAAGGTTCTGGAGAACCCAAAATGAGGAGTGAAGCGCAGATTCCAAAGGTTTTTGGGAACCCAAAATGAGGAATGAAGTGCAGATTCCAAAGGTTTTTGGGAACCCAAAATGAGGAATGAATCCCAGATTCCAGAGGTTTTGGAGAACCCAAAATGAGGAAGTGCAGATTCCAAAGGTTTTGGGGAACCAAAAATGAGAAATAAAGCCCAGATTCCAGAACTTTTGAGGAACACAAACTGAGGAATGAATCCCAGATTTCATAAGTTTTGGGGAACCCAAAATGAGGAATGAATCCCAGATTCCAGAGATTTTGGAGAGCCCAAAATGAGGAATGAGGCCCAGATTCCAGAAGTTTTGGGGAACCCAAAATAAGGAATGAATCCCAGAGTCCAGAGATTTTGGGGAACCCAAAATAAGGAATGAATCCCAGATTCCAAAGGTTTTGGGGAACCCAAAATGAGGAAGGAATCCCAGATTCCAGAAGTTTTGGAGAACCCAAAATGAGGAATGAATCCCAGATTCCAGAGATTTTGGGGAACCCAAAATGAGGAATAAAGTCCAGATTCCAGAAGTTTTGGAGAACCCAAAATGAGGAATGAATCCCAGATTCCAGAAGTTTTGGGGAACCCAAAATGAGGAATGAATCCCAGATTCCAGAGGTTTTGGGGAACCCAAAATGAGGAATGAATCCCAGAGTCCAGAGATTTTGGGGAACCCAAAATAAGGAATGAATCCCAGATTCCAAAGGTTTTGGGGAACCCAAAATGAGGAAGGAATCCCAGATTCCAGAAGTTTTGGAGAACCCAAAATGAGGAATGAATCCCAGATTCCAGAGGTTTTGGGGAACCCAAAATGAGGAATGAATCCCAGAGTCCAGAGATTTTGGGGAACCCAAAATAAGGAATGAATCCCAGATTCCAAAGGTTTTGGGGAACCCAAAATGAGGAAGGAATCCCAGATTCCAGAAGTTTTGGAGAACCCAAAATGAGGAATGAATCCCAGATTCCAGAGGTTTTGGAGAGCCCAAAATGAGGAATGAATCCCAGAGTCCAGAGATTTTGGGGAACCCAAAATGAGGAATAAAGTCCAGATTCCAGAAGTTTTGGGGAACCCAAAATGAGGATTCTAAAAGCTTTAGGGAACCCAAAATGAGGAATAAAGCTCAGAGGTTTTGGGGAACCCAAAATGAGGAATGAATCCCAGACTCCCGAGGTTTTGGGGAACCCAAAATGAGGAATGAATCCCAGACTCCCGAGGTTTTGGGGAACCCAAAATGAGGAATGAAGTGCAGATTCCAGAGGTTTTGGAGAGCCCAGAATGAGAAATAAAGCCCAGAGGTTTTAGAGAGCCCAGATTCCACAGAAAACCTCCCTGTCCTGGTCTCAGCTTATCCCTGGCACTTCTTTAGTGGCTGTGATTTTACTCAATGAGTTTTCCCCTGGAAGAAGAGGGAATTCCCAGCTCTGCTGTGTCCCACAGGCTTCCCAGAGTGGCAAAGTGTCCCTGCCACGCTCCATCTTCCTGGTGGTCACTCGCTTCGCCGTCCTCACGGGCACGGGCTGGAGTTTGTGTCGCTCCATCATCCACCTCTTCAGGACCTACTCCTTCCTCAACCTCCTCTTCCTCTGCTACCCGTGAGTATCCCTGCCCCGGGGCTGGGGGATCCACCCAAAATCCATGGGGGAGGATCCCTGCAGCCCTGGGGGCCCTGAGCTCCTTTTGGGGAGTTTCCATTTGGAATCATGAGCTTTTTTTCCATGAGGAATCATGGAGCTTTTTTTGGGAGTTTCTCTTGGGAATCATGGAGTTCTTTTTTGGGAGTTTCCCTTTGGGATCATGGAGCTCTTTTGGGGAGTTTCCCTTTGGAATCATAGAGTTCTTTATGGGATCGTGGAGGTTTTTTGGGGAAGTTTCCTTTTGGAATCATGGAGCTCTTTATAGGAGTTTCCCTTTGGGATCATGGAGCTCTTTTGGGGAGTTTCTCTTTAGAATCCTGGAGCTTTTTCAGGGAGTTTCTCTTTAGAATCCTGGAGCTTTTTCGGGGGGAGTTTCTCTTTAGAATTGTGGAGCTTTTTCGGGAGTTTCCCTTTGGAATTGTGGAGCTCTTTCGGGAGTTTCCCTTTGGAATCATAGAGTTCTTTATGGGAGTTTCCCTTTGGAATTATGAAGCTCTTTTGGGGAGTTTCCCTTTGGAATCATGGAGCTTTTTTTGGGGAGTTTCCCTTTGGAATCATGGAGCTTTTTTTGGGAGTTTCCCTTTGGAATCATGGAGCTTTTTGGGAGTTTCCCTTTGGAATCATGGAGCTCCTTTTGGGAGTTTCTCTTGGGAATCATGGAACTCCTTTTGGGGAGTTTCCCTTTGGGATCATGGAGCTTTTTGGGGGGAGTTTCCCTTTGGAATCATGGAGCTTTTTTTGGAGTTTCTCTTTGGAATCATAGAGTTCTTTATGGGATCATGGAGCTCTTTTTGGGAGTTTCCCTTTGGAATCATGGAGCTCTTTTGGGTAGTTTCCCTTTGGAATCATAGAGGGTTTTTTGGGAGTTTCTCTTTGGAATCATGGAGCTTTTTTGGGGAGTTTCTCTTGGGAATCATGGAGCTTTCTTGGGGGAGTTTCCTTTTTGAATTATGGAGCTCTTTATGGGAGTTTCCCTTTGGAATCATGCAGCTCCTTTTGGGGGGAGTTTCTCATTAGAATCATGGAGCTTTTTGGGGAGTTTCTCTTGGGAATCATGGAGCTCTTTTGGGGGGAGTTTCTGTTTAGAATTCTGGAGCTTTTTTGGGGAGTTTCCCTTTGGAATCATGGAGCCTTTTGGGAGTTTCCCTTTGGAATCATGGAGCTCCTTTTGGGGAGTTTCCCTTCGGGATCATGGAGCTTTTTTGGGGAGTTTCTCTTGGGAATCATGAAGCTTTTTTTGGGAGTTTCCCTTTGGAATCATGGAGCTTTTTGGGAGTTTCCCTTTGGAATCATGGAGCTCCTTTTGGGAGTTTCTCTTGGGAATCATGGAGCTTTTATTGGGAGTTTCTCTTGGGAATCATGGAGCTCTTTTTGGGAGTTTCCCTTTGGAATCATGGAACTCCTTTTGGGGAGTTTCCCTTTGGGATCATGGAGCTTTTTGGGGGGAGTTTTTCTTTGGGATCATAGAGCTCCTTTTGGGGGGAGTTTCTCGTTAGAATCCTGGAGCTTTTTTTGGGAGTTTCCCTTTGGAATCATGGAGCTCTTTTTTAGAGTTTCTCTTGGGAATCATGGAGCTTTTTTTGGGAGTTTCCCTTTGGAATCATGGAGCTTTTTGGGAGTTTCCCTTTGGAATCATGGAACTCCTTTTGGGGAGTTTCCCTTCGGGATCATGGAGCTTTTTTGGGGAGTTTCCCTTTGGAATCATGGAGCCCTTTGGGGGAGTTTCCCTTTGGAATCATGGAGCTCTTTATGGGAGTTTCCCTTTGGAATCATAGAGTTCTTTATGGGAGTTTCCTTTTGGAATTATGAAGCTCTTTTTGGGAGTTTCTCTTGAGAATCATGGAGTTCTTTATGGGAAGTTTCCCTTTGGAATCACAGAATCCCAGACTGGTTTGGGTTGGGGAAGGGACACTTTAAAACTCATCCAGCAGTGCCAGGGACACCTTCCACCATCCCAGGTTGAACTCCTCCAGCTCAAAGCCCCACAGGGAAATTTGGGATGGGGCTGTAGGATGGGATGCAGCTCCTGAGATCTGTGCTGCTGTCATCACAGGACTCAAAATAAATTGACTCCACTAACTTTTCAGGCAGAAGAGAAATTAAAGCTTTATTTACAATTCTTTCATCTCCTTTTTATCACAAGCTGTGCATTAAAAGGCAAATTATTGATCCATAGGATTGACATCTCTCTCTATGGTTAAGTAACAGAAACAGCAAATAACAACTGAAGAGAGGTTTGTTATGAGAAAAAATATTGTTTACTTAAAATTTTTTTGAGAAAATTATTTACACAAAGCTGTTTGGGGAAGAGAAACTGTTGAAAAGTTTCCTTTGAGAAAGGAGCTAGCTGCAATTCTCTCAGGCACAGAAATATCAATGCTGCTTTTCCAGGTTTGGGATGTACATCCCCTTCCTCCAGCTGAACTGTGACTTCAGGAAAGCCGGGCTCTTCGCCCAGGTGGCCAACATCGGCCCCAGGGACACCGGGGAGGTGACAGCCAGGGGCAGGGACTACCTGACAGTGCTGAAGGAGACGTGGAAGCAGCACACGAGGCAGATGTACGGCATGGAGGCCATGCCCAGCCACGCCTGCTGCCTGTCCCCGGACCTGATCCGTAACGAGGTGGAATTCCTCAAGATGGATTTCAACTGGCGCATGAAGGAGGTGCTGGTGAGCTCCATGCTCAGTGCCTACTACGTGGCCTTTGTGCCCGTGTGGTTTGTCAAGGTGAGGCCTGCCTGGGAGGTGACACTTTGGAGTCACAGGTGACACTTTTGGGGTTGTGGTGGCACCAGGAGGGAGGGAAGTCCTGAGGGTGGGAGATGGATCTTGGGGTTGGTGCTCCATCAGCTGAGCATCAGGAGCTGCCTCCTTGGTTTGAGTGATGCTGGCACAAAGGAGGAATGAATCCCAGATTCCAGAGGTTTTAGGGAACCCAAAATGAGGAATGAATCCCAGATTCCAGAGGTTTTGGGGAACCCAAAATGAGGAATGAATCCCAGATTCCAGAGGTTTTGGGGAACCCAGAATGAGGAATAAAGCCCAGATTCCAGAGGTTTTGGGGAACCCAAAATGAGGAATAAAGCACAGGTTCCAGAAGTTTTGGAGAGCCCAAAATGAGGAATGAAATGCAGATTCCAGAGGTTTTGGGGAACCCAAAATGAGGAATAAAGCACAGATTCGAAAAGTTTTGGAGAACCCAAAATGAGGAATGAAGCACAAATTCCAGAAGTTTTGGAGAACCCAAAATGAGGAATGAAGTGCAGATTCCTGAAGTTTTGGGGAATCCAAAATGAGGAATGAAGCACAAATTCCAGAGGTTTTGGAGAACCCAAAATGAGGAATGAAGCCCAGATTCCAGAAGTTTTGGAGAACCCAAAATGAGGAATGAAGCGCAGATTCCAAAAGTTTTGAGGAACCCAAAATAAGGAATAAATCCCAGATTCCAGAAGTTTTGGGGAACCCAAAATGAGGAATAAAGCCCAGATTCCAGAGGTTTTGGGGAACCCAGAATGAGGAATAAAGCCCAGATTCCAGAAGTTTTGGGGAACCCAAAATGAGGAATAAATCCCAGATTCCAGAAGTTTTGGAGAACCCAAAATGAGGAATGAAGTGCAAATTCCAGTGGTTTTGGGGAACCCAAAATGAGGAATAAAGCACAGGTTCCAGAGGTTTTGGGGAACCCAAAATGAGGAATAAAGCACAGGTTCCAGAAGTTTTGGGGAACCCAAAATGAGGAATGAATCCCAGATTCCTGAGGTTTTGGAAAGCCCAAAATGAGGAATGAATCCCAGACTCCTGAGGTTTTGGAAAGCCCAAAATGAGGAATGGAGCCCACATTCCAGAAGTTTTGGGGAACCCAAAATGAGGAATAAAGCACATGTTCCAGAGGTTTTGGGGAACCCAAAATGAGGAATAAAGCACAGGTTCCAGAGGTTTTGGGGAACCCAAAATGAGGAATAAAGCACATGTTCCAGAGGTTTTGGAGAGCCCAAAATGAGAAATAAAGCCCAGAGGTTTTAGAGATCCCAGATTCCACAGAAAGCCTCCCTGTCCTGGTCTCAGCTTATCCCTGGCACTCTTTAGTGGCAGTGATTTTACTCAATGAGTTTTCCCCTGGAAGAAGAGGGAATTCCCAGCTCTACCCAGCTCTGCTGTGTCCCACAGGCTTCCCAGAGTGCTGCCTGAGCACTTTGTGTGATGCCAGAGCTGTCCAAACATGTCCCACAATGTCCCAACCCTGTCCCACCTTCCTGTCCCCCCACAGAACACTCAGTACTACGACAAACGTTGGTCCTGCGAGCTCTTCCTGCTGGTTTCCATCAGCACCTCGGTGATCCTCATGCAGTACCTGCTGCCTGCACGTTACTGTGACCTGCTGCACAAAGCTGCAGCACACCTGGGCTGCTGGCAGAAGGTGGATCCAGCCCTCTGCTCCAACGTGCTGCAGCATCAGTAAGGAATTCTGGATTTTCTCCTTTTGCTGGGTGGGTGGGTGAGATATTCCCCCTGGGTTCTTGTGGCTAGCTCAGTTCCCTTAGAGGTTTTGGAGAATATTTAATAGTATTCTCCAATAATTAGTCTCTAACATTAGTAAATGTTAACATTGTTATCATTGCTAAATAAATATAAATTAATTTATTATATAAATCTCTCAGCATCAGTAAGGAATTCTGGATTTTCTCCTTTTGCTGGGTGGGTGAGATATTCCCCTGCCCACCCCCAGGTTCCTGTGGCTAGCTCAGTTCTTTTAGAGGCTTTGAAGAATACTTAATACTATTCTCCAATATAATAATATTAGTCTCTAATAAATGTTAACATTATCATCATTACTAAATAAATATATGTTAATTTATTATATAAATATCTCAGCATCAGTAAGGAATTCTGGATTTTCTCCTCTTGCTGGGTGGGTGGGTGAGATATTCCCCCAGGTTCCTGTGGCTAGCTCAGTTCCTTTAGAGGCTTTGAAGAATACTTAATACTATTCTCCAATATAATAATATCAGTCTGTAACATTAATAAATATTAACATTATTATTATTACTAAATAAATATATGTTAATTTATTATATAAATATCTCAGCATCAGTAAGGAATTCTGGATTTTCTCCTCTTGCTGGGTGGGTGGGTGAGATATTCCCCCTGGGCTCCTGTGGCTAGCTCAGTTCTTTTAGAGGCTTTGGAGAATATTTCATACTATTCTCCAATATAATAATATTAGTCTCTAACATTAATAAATATTAATATTATTATCATTACTAAATAAATATATGTTAATTTATTATATATAAAATAATATATATAATATATTATATAATAAATATTAAATATATAATATTTATATAATATATATTATATATATTATATATATTATATATATTATATAAATATCTCAGCATCAGTAAGGAATTCTGGATTTTCTCCTCTTGCTGGGTGGGTGGGTGAGATATTCCCCCTGGGCTCTTGTGGCTAGCTCAGTTCCTTTAGAGGTTTTGAAGAATACTTCATAATATTCTACAATATAGTAATATCAGTCTGTAACATTAATAAATGTTAACATTATTATCATTACTAAATAAATATATGTTAATTTATTATATAAATATCTCAGGGGACAGGGTAGAAGATTCCAAAAGAGGTTCTCACCCCTAGGATCAGTCCAAGGCTTTATTCTCAAAGGGTTTCAGGACAGAGAGAGGGAGAACAAGGAAGAAAAGGGCTTGATCTAGTTTTTGGCTCAGGAAAGAGAACTGGACCTGATCCAATAGGGTCAAGATAGGAAGGAAGGGTCAAACTACAGGGTCACAGGCTTCAGGGGGTCTGTGGGGAAAAACCATTCCCCAGAGGAACAAACAGGTGGGGAGCTGAGCCTGAAATAAATCAGAACAAAGTGAGAGCGGAGCTGTTTCCTGACACATCCAGCAGCACAAACGTGCCAAGCTGAGCTGGGTTTTGGCAAACTGCCTGCTGCTCCTGGCCACAGCTCCCTGTGCTTTGTCACTGCCACGGTGACAATGACAAACTGGGAGCAGAATTCCTGTACCCCAACTGCTGCTGGGCAGGCAGGAGAGCCCAGAGCCCCACGGAGGTGGGAATGAGGGTTAACCCTGGTAGTCTGCAGGTGGGAGTAGGGAATCTGTTATTCCCTGCAGGTGGGAGTAAGGAATCTGTGGTTCCCTGCAGGTGGGAGTAAGGAATCCCTTGTTCCCTGCAGATGGATTTAAGGAATCTCATTCCTTGCAGGTGGGAGTAAGGAATCTGTTATTCCCTGCAGGTGGGAGTAAGGAATCCCGTGTTCCCTGCAGGTGGGAGTAAGGAATTCCTTGTTCCCTGCAGGTGGGAGTAAGGAATCCCGTGTTCCCTGCAGGTGGGAGTAAGGAATTCCTTGTTCCCTGCAGGTGGGAGTAAGGAATCCCGTGTTCCCTGCAGGTGGGAGTAAGGAATTCCTTGTTCCCTGCAGGTGGATTTAAGGACTCTCATTCCTTGCAGGTGGATTTAAGGGTTCTGTTGTTCCCTGCAGGTGAAATTAAGGATTAACCCTTGTTCCCTGCAGGTGGATTTAAGGGTTCTCTCATTCCCTGCAGGTGGGAGTAAGGAATCCCTTATTCCCTGCAGGTGGATTTAAGGGTTCTCTTGTTCCCTGCAGGTGGGAGTAAGGAATCCCGTGTTCCCTGCAGGTGGATTTAAGGAATCTCATTCCTTGCAGGTGGATTTAAGGGTTCTGTTGTTCCCTGCAGATGGAATTAAGGATTAACCCTTATTGCCTGCAAGTGGAATTAAGGATTCTCTTACTGCCTGCAGGTGGGAGTAAGGATTAACCTTTATTGCCTGCAGGTGGGATTAAAGGTTCTGTTGTTCCCTGCAGGTGGATTTAAGGGTTCTGTTGTTCCCTGCAGGTGGGATTAAGGATTAACCCTTGTTCCCTGCAGGTGGAATTAAGGATTCTGTTGTTCCCTGCAGGTGGATTTAAGGGTTCTCTCATTCCCTGCAGGTGGGAGTAAGGAATCCCTTATTCCTTGCAGGTGGATTTAAGGGTTTTCTTGTTCCCTGCAGGTGAAATTAAGGATTAACCCTTATTGCCTGCAGGTGGGAGTAAGGATTCTCTTGTTGCTTGCAGATGAAATTAAGGGTTCTGTTGTTCCCTGCAGATGGAAATAAATTCACTTCTTCCCTGCAAGTGGATTTAAGGAATCTCTCGTTCCCTGTAGATGGATTTAGGGGTTCTCTCATTCCCTGCCAGATGGATTTAAGGGTTCTCTCATTCCCTGTAGATGGATTTAGGGGTTCTCTCATTCCCTGCAGGTGGATTTTAGGTTCTCTCATTCCCTGCCATGTGGATTTTAGGGTTCTGTTGTTCCCTGCAGGTGGATTTAGGGGTCCTCTCATTCCCTGCAGATAGATTTAAGGGTTTTCTCGTTCCCTCTAGATGGATTTAAGGGTTCTCTCATTCCCTGCCATGTGGATTTAGGGTTCTCTCATTCCCTGCAGATGGATTTAAGGGTTCTCTCATTCCCTGCCAGGTGGATTTAGGGTTCTCTCATTCCCTGCAGATGGATTTAAGGGTTCTCTCATTCCCTGCCAGGTGGATTTAGGGTTCTCTCGTTCCCTGCAGATGGATTTAAGGGTTCTCTCATTCCCTGCAGGTGGATTTAAGGGTTCTCTCATTCCCTGCAGATGGATTTTAGGTTCTCTCATTCCCTGTAGATGGATTTAAGGGTTTTCTCGTTCCCTCCAGTGGATTTTAGGTTCTCTCATTCCCTGCAGGTGGATTTAGGGTTCTCTCGTTCCCTGCAGGTGGACTGAGGAGTGCATGTGGCCCCAGGGGGTGCTGGTGAAGCACAGCAAGAACGTCTACAAGGCCGTGGGTCACTACAACGTGGCCGTGCCCTCGGACGTGTCACACTTCAGATTCCACGTAAGCTGTGCTAGAGACTAACGTTTATTAATATTAATTATTAATAAATAATTATTTATTAAATAAATATCCCTCGGTGATCCCTGTGCTATCCCTGGGTGATCCCTGGGTGATCCCTGCCCCTAGCAGGATTACACAGGGATCACCCAGGGGTCATCCCGGGATCACCCAGGGATGACACAGCACAGGGATCACCCAGGGATAGCACAGGGATCACACAGGGATCACCCAGGGATAGCACAGGGATCACCCTGGGGTCATCCCAGGATCACCCAGGGGTGACACAGCACAGGGATCACCCAGGGATAGCACAGGGATCACACAGGGATCGCACAGGGATCACACAGGGATCACACAGAGATCACATGGGGATCACACAGAGATCACCCAGGGATAGCACAGGGATCACACAGGGATAGCACAGGGATCACACAGGGATAGCACAGGGATCACACAGGGATCACCCAGGGAGAGCACAGGGATCATACAGGGATCACCAGGGATCACAGGGATAGCACGGATCACACAGGGATAGCACAGGGATCACACAAGGATCACACAGGGATCACACAGGGATCATACAGGGGATAGCACAGGGAGAGCACATGGATCACCCAGGGATAGCACAGGGATCACACAGGAGATCACCCAGGGATAGCACAGGGATTACCCAAGGGATCACACAGGGATCACACAGAGACAGCACAGGGATCACACAGGGATCACCCAGGGATAGCACAGGGATCACCCAGGGATAGCACAGGGACAGCACAGGGATCACCCAGGGGATCACCCAGGGATAGCACAGGGATTACCCAAGGGATCACACAGGGATCACCCAGGGATAGCACAGGGGATGGCACAGGGATCACCCACAGATCACCCAGGGATAGCACAGGGGATTACCCAAGGGATCACACAGGGGATCGCAGAGAGATCACCCAGGGGTCGCACAGGGATCACAGAGGGATCGCACAGGGATCACACAGGGATCACAGAGGGATAGCACAGGGATAGCACAGGGATCACAGAGGGATAGCACAGGGATAGCACAGGGGTTGCACAGGGATCACCCACAGATCACCCAGGGATAGCACAGGGGATTACCCAAGGGATCACACAGAGATAGCACAGGGGGTCACACAGGGGTCGCACAGGGATCACACAGGCATCACACAGAGATCACATGGGGATCACACAGGGATTGCACAGGGGATCACCCAGGGGATCACACACAGATAGGACAGGGATCACCCAAGGGATCACACAAGGATAGCACAGGGATCACACAGGGATCACCTCTTTCCATTGACCAAGCAACAGAAATAGGAAACAACAGACCTGGGAGAGGTTTTGTTATGGGAAAAGTACAAAGTTTACCTAAAATATTTTAAGAGAAAAGCAAAATTTACAAAAGCTGTTTTGGGAAGAGACAGAGTTGCTAAACTAACCCAGCTGTGAGGCTCAGAAACAGCGACCCACTCAGGTATCCACAAATGAAGGCTTTATTTACAATTTCTGCAGTTTCTTTTATAGCATTGCTCCATAGGATTGACACCTCTGTCCATTGGTTATGAAAATAGGAAACAAAAATTGACACCTCTGTCCATTGGTTATGAAAATAAAAAACAAAAATTGGCACCTCTGTCCATTGATTAATTAATAAAAATAGGAAACAAAAATTGGCTCCTCTGTCCATTGGTTAATTAATAAAAATAGGAAACAAAAATTGACACCTCTCTCCATTGGTTATGAAAATAGGAAACAAAAATTGGCACCTCTGTCCATTGGTTAATTAATGAAAATAGGAAACAAAAATTGGCACTTCTCTCTATTGGTTAAATAATAAAAATAGGAAACAAAAATTGACACCTTTCTGCATTGGTTAATTAATAAAAATAGGAAACAAAAATTAACACCTCTCTCCATTGGTTAAGTAATGGGAATAGGAAACAAAAATTGACACCTCTCTCCATTGGTAAAATAGTAAAAATAGGAAACAAAAATTGACACCTCTCTCCATTGGTAAAATAATAAAAATAGGAAACAAAAATTGACACCTCTCTCCATTGGTTAAATAATGAAAATAGGAAACAAAAATTGGCACCTCTGTCCATTGATTAATTAATGAAAATAGGAAACAAAAATTGACACCTCTGTCCATTGGTTATGAAAATAGGAAACAAAAATTGACACCTCTCTGCATTGGTTAAATAATAAAAATAGGAAACAAAAATTGACACCTCTCTCCATTGGTTAAATAATGAAAATAGGAAACAAAAATTGGCACCTCTCTCCATTGGTTATGAAAATAGGAAACAAAAATTGGCACCTCTGTCCATTGGTTAATTAATGAAAATAGGAAACAAAAATTGGCACTTCTCTCTATTGGTTAATTAATAAAAATAGGAAACAAAAATTGACACCTTCTCCATTGGTTATGAAAATAAAAAACAAAAATTGACACCTCTCTCCACTGGCTAATAATGAAAACAGGAAATAAAAATTGACCCTCTGTCCATTGACCAAGAAATAGGAAAGAACAGACCTGGGAGAGGTTTTATTATGGGAAAAGTGCAGAGTTTACCTAAAATATTTCAAAGAGAAAAGCAAAATTACAAAAGCTGTTTTGGGAAGAGAGACAGTTGCTAAACTAACCCAGCTGTGAGGCTCAGAAATCCCAAACCCAGCCCTCACCCTGCTCTCCCACAGTTCTTTTTCAGCAAACCACTGCGAATCCTCAACATCCTGATCCTGCTGGAAGGAGCTGTCATCTTCTACCAGCTCTACTCACTGATCTCCTCAGAGAAGTGGCACCAGACCATTTCCCTGGCCCTGATCCTCTTCAGCAATTATTACGCCTTCTTCAAACTGCTGCGGGACCGCCTGGTGCTGGGCAAAGCCTATTCCTACACTGCCAGCAGGGACTCAGAGCAAAAGTTAAATTAAAACAATTGCACTGATGCTCTCAGCCTGTTACAGAACAAAGGAAAAAAAAAAAACGAGAAACCCTCAGAGCTTTGTATTTTTGTTACCACTGCTTTGTGTTTTTTTGTTGTCGTCGTCGTCGTTTTCTTTGATAACTGATGTAATTAAAAGGAAAAAAAAAGGAAAAAAAAGAAAACATATTTTTTTACTCCCAACAAGTTGGTTTTGTGTTGTTTGTTGTTGGATGTGCCTCCGTGGAAAGGTTTGGTGGTGTTGGGGGTGTGAGGAGGGATTTTTTTGGATGGGGTGGAGTGGGAGGAGGAAGGTGGGAATTCCTTTCTGGATTCCTTTAGGAACCTCATCCCATTCCCCAGGAGCTCCTGTGCCCCCTCCCCGTGCTCTGGGTAGGTAAATGTGATGTTATTTCTCTAAAATATTTTATTTCCAAACCGCTGAGCCCCGGCTGTGCCACCCCCGGCTGTGCCCAGTTTGGGGGGACACGGGGGGAGCTCGGGGGGTTTGGGGTGCCCCAGCCGCTCCCCTCCGCTCCTTTACCCGCGGGTCGGGTGCTCCCCCCGGCTCCTCCTGCCCAACCTGCCCGGCAGGCTCGGGGAGGAGGAGGAGGAGGAAGAAGAGGAGGAGGGGGAGGAGGAAGGGACGCGGCGCATCCCCGCCTGCCCCAGCCCGGAGGCAGCGGCCGCTGCGGGGGCTCCGGGCTCCCCCTGCCCGCGGGATGGTCCCAGGGGGTCCCTAAAGGGGTTCCGAGGGTGCTAAAGGGGGTCTGGGGGTGCTAAAGGGGGTCTGGGGGTGCTAAAGGGGTCCGGGGTGCTAAAGGGGGTCTGGGGGTGCTAAAGGGGTTCCGAGGGTGCTAAAGGGGGTCTGGGGGTGCTAAAGGGGGTCCGGGGGTGCTAAAGGGGGTCCTGGGGGGGTCCCGGGGGGGTCCCGGGTCCGGCCTTTGTTCCGGCAGCGCCGCGCGGCCGCCAGGGGGCGCCCGGTGCGCGCGCTCCCGGTCCCGATCCACGTCCTGATCCCGATCCCGGTTCTGTTCCCGGTCCTGATCCCCGTCCCCAGCCCGGTCCCTGTTCCCAGCCCGATCCTGATCCTGATCCCCGTCCCCATCCCGATTCTGATACCGGTATCGGTCCCGGTCCCGATCCTGAGCCTGATCCCGGTCCCGGTCCCGATCCCGGTCCTCATCCAGGTCCGGATCCCGATTCCCATCCCGGTCCCGGTGCTGATCCCGGTCCCGGTTCCGACACCGCTCCCGATTCAGCCCCGACCCCGCCGGGGGAATTATCGCCCCTGAAAGCGGAGATCCAGCCCCGGGGCGGGCCCGGGGAACCGAGACCTGGATCAACACCGGGACCGGGACCGGCAGCAGCATCGCCCGTGGCACCGGGGAGGGGAGAGGGGCTGTCGGTGCCCCGAGGGACGGCGGGGACACGGCGGGGACACGGTGGGACACGGCGGGACCCGAGGCCACCGGAGCGAAGCCGCCGCCGTTTCTCAGCGGGGCGAAGGGCGAGGAAGAGGAAGGAGCAGCGGGAAGGGCGAAGGCCGGAGGGGAGCCAGAGGTGGCCGAGCCCGCGGGGCTGCTGAGCCTTCCCTCACCCCCTCCCCGGTACCGGCACCGGCACCGGGCTGGGACCGGCACGGAGCTGGGACCCCCCAATTCCCGGGGACACGGAGGAACCCCCCGAGCCCCCCGGCGGACCCTGCGGGTTTGGGGGGCACCCAGCGCCCCCCCAGCCTGTCCCCGCTCCCCGTGTGACCCCGCCAGGACCGAGCCCGGTGTCCCGCCGGGATGGGGCGGGGGGCGGCGGGAGGAAGCGGCCGTGTCCAGCCTTTCCCGAGGATGAGGATTTCCTTCCTCCCATTGAGCGGGGACCCCGGGGTCAGCACGCAGCCACACCGGGGGCACTCGGCCACAGCTCGGGGGGGGTCCCGGCTGGAATTTGGGGGGCAGAGACCCCCGACACTGCCCGGGGGGTTTCTCCTTTATTCCCCTCCGCCTGGCCGGAACCCCGAGAATGAAAGGATTTGGGGCGGGGGGCACAGGATGGAACCACGCAATCATTTCCTCCTCTCCTTCCCCTTTTTTCCCACCCCCGGAGCGCTGCGGATTTTCCGGGGGCCCGAAGCCGCCGGGGCTCGGGGATTCTCGGCTTCCCAGAACCGGCGCTCCCGCAGCTGGGAAAAGCTGTGACACATTTCCCTGAACCCGGGGCTTTCCCAGGCCCTCGGGCTGGGATGATGAGATCCCGGCGGGAATTCCCCGCAGGCGGCTCCGTTGGGGACTCGGTGACCCCACGGGGGTCCCGGGCAGGCCGGGCTCCTCCATCTGCCGCGCTCCCACTCCAGATAATCCCGGGATTAGCGGCCACATGCCCGGGGCAGGTTTGGCGCAGGTACCGAGCATCCCCCGGGAGGAGGCGGTGACATCAAAGCGCAGGAATTACAGCCACCCCCACCCCAGTTTGGGGTCCCCCGGCCACATCTGGGGACACATCCTGGGCTGTCCCCAAGCGCAGAACCTCAGCAGAGCGGCCGCGCTGGAGCGAAATTCCCGGCAGAAATTCCCTCCGTGGGCTCAACTCTCCCAAAAAGTTTCTCCCTCCTCCACCCCCAGTCCCCTCCCGCTCCCCAGCGGATGCAGCTGATGGGAAGTGGTTCTGTTTTCCCCTAAAAGCCCGCCCCGACATTCCTGGGAGGCCGCGTCTCCCACCCCTATCCCGGTTCCTGGGACCTCCGAGCAGCCAATTCCTGCCTGGTCCCTGCCCAGCTCGGCACCGAGGAAGGATTGCTGGATCCCGGAGCTCTGGGTGATCCTGGGATCCGACATTCCACACTTCTGGGTGATCCTGGGTTCTTGGATCCCAGGTTTCTGGGTGATCCCAGGTTGCTGTATCCTGGATTTCTGGGTGATCCTGGGATTCAATATCCCGGATTTCTGGGTGATCCTGTATTGCTGGATCTCGGATTTCCAGGTGATCCTGGGATTCAACATCCCACATTTCTGGGTGATCCTGGGTTGCTATATCCTGGATTTCTGGGTGATCCAGGGTTCTTGGATCCCAGATTTCCAGGTGATCCTGGGATCCAACATCCCAAATTTCTGGATGATCTGGGTTGTTGGATTCCAGATTTCTGAGTGCTCCTGGATTGTTGGATCTCAGATTTCTGGGTGATCTTGGGTTGCTGCATCCTGAATTTCTGGGTGATCTTGGGTTGCTGGATCCCAAATTTCTGGGTGATCCTGAGTTTTGTATCCTGGATTTCTGGGTGATCCTGGGTTATTTGATCTCAGATTTCTGGTTGATCTTGGGTTGCTGCATCCTGGATTTCTGGGTGATCCTGGGATCCAACATCCCACATTTCTGGATGATCCTGGGTTGCTGGTCCCAAATTTCTGGGTGATCCTGGGATCCAACATCCCACGTTTCTGTGTGATCCTGAGTTTTGGATCCCAGATCTCTGGGTGCTCCTGCAGCTCCACCGGGGATCTGCCAGACACCTCCCGGCTCCTCCCCATCCATCCCAGCCCCCGGCCCGTCCCTGGCTGCCTCACGGCCAAATCCAGCCCCCAGCCATGGACAGGGAGGTGGGAAGGGACAGGAGCACCCCCAAACCCGAGGGTGATCCCACCTGAGCCTGGCACCTCTAATTCCTCCCTCATAAACATTTTTTTACATTAATAAACCCAAATCCTCAAAGTGGTTAATTAAGGATTCATTTGCTCGCTGTCACCTCACAGCTCAGCAGGTTTGGGGTGAGATCGAGGGGGGAAAAAACTTCAGGGAGGGAAAAATATCCCGGGTGGGATCGAGGAGGGAAAAAACTTCAGGGAAGGAAAAATATCCGGGGTGGGATCAAGGAGGGAAAAAACTTCAGGGAGGGAAAAATATCCCGGGGTGGGATCGAGGAGGGAAAAAACCTCAGGGAAGAAAAAATATCCCGGGTGGGATCGAGGAGGGGAAAAACTTCAGGGAGGGAAAAATATCCCGGGGTGGGATCGAGGAGGGGAAAAAACTTCAGGGAAGGAAAAATATCCCAGGGTGGGATCGAGGAGGGGAAAAACTTCAGGGAGGGAAAAATATCCCAGGGCCGATCCTGGCAGCACCCCCCGGGCTGGGGGACCCCCGAGCACCCCCCGGACCCCGGAGCACCCCCGGCCCTGCCCGCGGGGGCCCCTCGGGACACCCAAATTTCGGAGATGCTGAACTGATCCAGGCTGACCACAACAACCCCGAGCTTCCCCAGGGCTCACCTGGCCAAAACCCGTAATTACCAACCCTTAATTAGCACAGGCGCATCCTCATTAACAATTACACGCACGTCCTCATTTCCTCATTCAAACCAGCCCGCAGCGGGGACCCGGGAGCTGCACCAAGGACCCCGAGCTACCCCCAAAATCTCTCCCGTCACCAAATTTGTGTCCCCGGTGTCCCCAGGAGCGGGGACAGCGCCCGCAGCGCCCCGGGCCCCCGGCAGGGCTCCGGCGGGGACAGATGGTGACACCGAGCGCGGGGCCAGATGGACCCTCCCGCCCCTCGCCCCCTCCGCTGCCGCTGCCATTTTCCCCGGCAGCCGCGAGAAAAATCGAGCAGCGCCGGGCCCGGACCCGCGGGAGGGGAAACCGCGGCTCCCGGAGCTCCGGAGGGGCTGGGGGACACCAGGGTGACATCCCTGGCATGGGGGACACATCCCCGGCCTGGGGGACACCAGGGTGACATCCTGGAACACCGGGGTGACATCCCCAGTGTGGGGGACACCGGGGTGACTTCCCTGGCACGGGGGACATCGAGGTGACATCCCTGGGCATGGGGACACCGGGGTGACATCCAGGGACACTGGGGTGACATCCCCGGCACGGGGAACACTGGAGTGACTTCTCCAGTGTAGGGGACGCTGGGGAGACATCCCTGGCATGGAGGACATTGAGGTGACATCCCCCGGCTAGGAGACACCAGGGTGACATCCTGGAACACCGGGGTGACATCCTCAGTGTGGGGGACACTGTGGTGACATCCTCAGGCATGGAGGACACCAGGATGACATCCCCAGGTATGGGGGACACCGGGGTGACATCCTCAGCATTGGGGACACTGTGGTGACATCCCCGGACTGGGGGACACCAGGGTGACATCCAGGGACACCGGGGTGACATCCCCGGGCATGTGGGACACTGGGGTGACACCCCCGGGCTGGGGGACATGGAGGTGACATCCAGGGACACTGGAGTGACATCCCTGGGCTGCAGGACACCGGGAAGACACCCCCGGGTATGGGGGACACCAGGGTGGCATCATCCCCAGGCATGAGGGACACTGGGGGGACATCCCGGGACACCGGGGTGACATCCCCGGCACGGGGGACACTGGGGTGACTTCTCCAGTGTAGGAGACACTGGGGTGATATCCCTGGCATGGGGGACACCAGGGTGACATCCCAGGACACCGGGGTGGCATCCTCAGCACTGGGGACACTGGGGTGACTTCCCCAGCATGGGGGACACCAGAGTGACATCCCTGGCTGGGGGACACCGGGGTGACACCTCCGGACTGGGGGACACCAGGGTGACATCCCCGGGTATGGGGAACACCGGGGTGACATCCAGGGACACCAGGGTGACATCCTCAGCATAGGGGACACGGGGGTGACATCCTCGAGCTGGGGGACTCTGGGGTGACATCTCCGGCATAGGGGACACTGGGGTGACATCCCTGGGCTGGGGGACACCGAGGTGACATCCCCGGGCTGGGGGACACTGGGGTGACATCCAGGGACACCGGGGTGACATCCCTGGGCTGGGGGACACCACAGCATGGGGGACACCGGGATGACATCCCCGGCATTGGGGACACCGAGGTGACATCCCCGGCATTGGGGACACTGTCCCCACAGCAATTTGAGCTGGATTTTCCCGGGGAGCGGAGCCGGAGCTCTTTGGGGTCTGAGGTGGCCAAAGGAGGCTCTGGGGAGCTCTGGGACATTCCCCAAAATTTGTGCAGAAGGGGGGGCGGTGTCAGGAATGTCATCCACCCCCCAGGCCGTGTCAGGAGTGTCACCCACCCCCCAGGCCGTGTCAGGCCCTGCGGTGGCCCCGTCCCAGGCTGAGCCCCAAAAATCCTCCCAGAACCCCAAAGGAACGTGAGAAACCCCAAAGCCACCCCGGAGGTTCCTCGGTCAGACCCTGGCCAGGCACCCCAGGGGTGGCAGCGCCACCTCCACGGCCACCGAGGGGGTGTCCCAAGGGTCCCGCTCCCCGATTTTGGGATCTCCCACGGGGCTGCGGGTGCCGAGGTGTGGCTGGCGCGGGGCACGCCCGGACCTGCAGCCCCACCTGGGCGAGTTTCGGTCCCACGGCCGCGTCCCCTCCCCTCCCCGCGGGGACAGCGATCCCCGGGGCAGCTCCGGGCCGGGGCCCGCCTTCCTCCCGCCTCGGCCTCGAGCCTTTCCCCCGCTCTTCCTCCGCTTTTCCGCCGGGCCCGGAGCCGGGGCTGCCTTCCTGCCCCGGCCCCGCTTCCTGCCCGCCAGCGCTGCCCGCTCCGAGCGCGGCATTCCCGGCCCGGCATTCCCAGCTCAGAATTCCCAGCTCAGAATTCCCAGCAGAGCATTCCCAGCTGAGCATTCCCGGCCCGGCATTCCCAGCTCCACATTCCTGGCTGAGCATTCCCGGTTCAGCATTCCCAGCTCAGAATTCGCGGCCCAGCATTCCCGGCTCTCCCAGCACCCTCCATCCTCCCCGGGGCTCCTTCCCGGCCTCCACGCGTGTCCCCAGCCGCTGTCCCAGGACCCTGCGCCCTCCTGGATGTCCCCAAAGCCCCACGTGGGACCCGTCCCCGTCCCTGTCCCTGTCCCTGTCCCCGTCCCGGCTCAGCCCCGGGCTCGCCCCAGGGCGCGGCGATTCCCGATCCCGATCACTTTTTGGGATCTGCTCTGACCCAGTTTATCACTCACAGGGGCCGGGGAGCAGCGGGAGCTCTCCAGGAGCTCCCCAGGAGCTCTCCAGGAGCACCCACACCCCCCCAGCTCCTTTTTTTGGGGATCTGAGAGCCCCGGGGCTGCCGAGGGCAGCGCATTCCCACGCTGGCTGTCCCCAAAAACCGGTCGGGCCGTGACTCAGCTCCGGGGGAGCGGCAGGACGGGACCTGCGCGGGGCCCCCCGAGGAAACGGGGAAGCGAAAAATTTTTTTTCCTTTTCCTTCCTGCCGAGCTGGGTGTCACCGCGCTGGGGCTGCGGGTGACCTTCCCCTGCACCCGGCGGCCTCACGCATCCCCCGGCTCCTCCCCGCCGCTCCCCGCCGGCTCCGGGTGAGGGCTGGGCTGGTTCCTTATCTCCCCGCCAGGCTGATGCAAGATTTGCTCATCCTGCTGCCCGCCGAGGCCGCGCTGCTGGCGGTGTCACCTTCCCCCCGCCTCGGAGGGTGACACCGGCCCCGCCCGGATCGGTCCCTGCCCCGGGGCCGGGACCTGCGGGGTTCTGGGAGCGCCCCGAGGGTGTTGGGAGCTGGAATGAAGGGATTGGGGACAAAGGGCGGTGCGGCTGCGGGAAGGGTCGTATAGGGGGGACAGGGATGGGGACAGGGATGGGGACAGAGAGGGGGACAGAGATGGGGACAGTGAGGGGGACAAGAATGACGACAGAGAAGGGGACAGAGACAGGGACAACAATGGGGACAGAAATAGGGACAGTGAGAGGGACAGGGATGGGGACAGGGGTGGGGACAGAGAGGGGGACAGGGATGGGGACAGAGAGGGGGACAACAATGGGGACAGAAATAGGGACAGTGAGGGGGACAGGGATGGGGACAGAGGTGGGGACAGAGGTGGGGACAGAGGTGGGGACAGCCATGAGAGCCATGGGGACAGAGAGGGGGACAGTGATGGGGATAGTGATAGGGACAGTGACGGGGTCAGTGGTGGGGACAGCCATGGGGGACAGTGACAGAGACGGTGACAGGGACAGCTGTAGGGACAGAGATGGGCACAGCCATGGGGACAGCTGTGGGGACAGCGATGGGGACAGTGACGGGGACACCATGGGGTGACAGGGGTGTCAGTGTCCTGTGGCCACAACGCTCTGACAGCCGCCTGCTGCTCCCAGGGATGCGGCATCCGGGCTCTAATGAGGCGGGACGGTTAATTAGTCAGTGTCAATTTATGTTAATGAGCCGGGGGACGCTGGTGGCTCTGCCACCTGGCTGGGGGGACACTGGAGGTGTCAGGGCAGCCCGGCCGAGCTCCCGGCCCTGCCCAGTGAGTCAGGGCTCGCTCGGACCCCGCAGGAAGCCCCCGGGATTTCCAAAACGCCTCGGAAACCCCCCCGAGCTGCGATTTCCTCCTTTTTTTCTGAAGCCCTTTGGGTGAGGGCAGCAGCACGAGGTGGCCAGGCCGGGAATTTCGGAGGGAAAAGGATGGAAAAGGCGGATCCAGGCGGGGAACGAGGATCCGGCAGGGATGGAGCAGCTCCGTTGTTGACTCAATCCCGCCCGTGCTGCTCTCGGCTCCTGGGGTTGTTTCTCCTTCTCCAGACAGGGCCGTGACCACAGAAACAAAGGCCAAAGTTTAATCCCGCAAATCCTCCTCTCTTCCCACGGAAGGGCCGCGGGTGTTTGTCCCTCTCCGAGGGGACCGCGGGGTCGGACGCCGCCCGGGGGCTGCCCGGGGGCGGCTCAGGCGGAGCCTCGGAGCGGCTGAAAAGGCTAAAAATATCCCGGGCGTCTTCACGGAGGTGTCGCAGCCGCGATCAGCCGTGCAAACGAGAGCGGAATTAAATCAGGCGGTGCAGACGGGAGCTGTTAACCCCTTCCAGGGCGGGCTCCGTGTCCCCTCGGAGGGGCTGGGCCCCCGCTGTCCCCCCCGCCCCGGCTCGCTGCCATCTGCTCCGGGTGAATTAAAGGCGTGGAGGAGCTGCGGAGAAACCAGGTCAGGGCTGGGATGGCAGCGCCCGCCTGCCGGGACCCTGCCAGGACCCTGCCACCCGCCGGGACCCTGCCAGGACCCTGCGGGGACCCTGCCAGGACCGGGCCAGGACCCTCCTGGGACCCTGCTGGGACCCTGCCACCTGCCGGGATCCTGCCGGGACCCTGCCAGGACCCTGCCGGGATCCTGCCGGGACCCTGCTGGGACCCTGCCAGGACCGGGCCGGGACCCTCCTGGGACCCTGCCAGGACCCTGCCACCCGCCGGGACCCTGCCAGGACCAGGCCGGGACCCTCCTGGGACCCTGCCGGGACCCTGACACCCGCCCGTGTCACCCGCAGGACACCCTGGTGGCACCGGGGGTGACTCGTTGGGGCGTCCTTGGGCTACAAGAGAGCCCCGACGGTGGCAGCTCCCTCCTGGCATCGTTCTGGGGGGATTTTTTGGGAATCTGAGTGGATTTCATGGGAATCCAGTCAATTTCATGTGAATCCAGTGGATTTTGTGTGAATCCCATTGATCTCATGTGGATCCAGTGGCTTTCATGGGAATCCCATGGATTTCATGTGAATCCAGTATTTCTTGGGAATCCTGTGGATTTCTTATGAGTCCAGTGGATTCCATGTAAATCCCATGAATTTCTTGGGAATTCGGTGGATTTCTTGGGAATCCCGTGGATTTCATGTGAGTCCAGTGGATTCCGTGTGAATCCAATTGATTTCTTGGGAATCCCATGGATTTCATGTGAATCCAGTGGATTTTATGTGAATCCCGTGGATTTCATGGGAATTCCATGGATCTCATGTGAATCCTGCGGATTTCATGTGAATCCCATTGATCTCATGGTAATCCCGTGGATTTCATAGGAATCCCATGGACTTCATGTGAATCCAGTGGATTTTGTGTGAATCCCATGGATCTCATGCGAATCCAGTCGATTCCATGTGAATCCCCGTGGATTTCATGTGAATCCCATGGATTTCATGTCAATCCAGTGGACTTCATGTCAATCCTGTGGATTCCATGTGAATCCCATGGATCTCATGCGAATCCCATGGATTCCACGTGAATCCCCGTGGATTTCTTGTGAATCCCGGTGGATTTCATGTGAATCCTGTGTATTTATTGGGAATCTGGTGAATTTCATGTGAATCCCATGGATTTCAAGTGAATCCCGGTGGATTTCCCTCCCCCACGTCCTCCCCCCACCCCTCTGCCCACATCCCCGTGCCACCCCAGCCCAGACCCGGGGACTCCCCTCTGTTCAAACCCCTCCAGCCCCCCCAAATCCGCTCCCACCCCCTCCCTCCGCGCCGTGCCCAGCCCAGCCCCGCTGCATGCGCGCGTGCCCGCGGCAGCTGCGCCTGCATTTCATGCATTTTTCAGGAGAAGAAGGTTAGTGGGTCACTCCAGCGCCGCAGGCTTTTCTCCAGCTGAGCCGCCGAGCGCGGCGCGGGGGCTGGGCCGGCCGGCGGGGCGGGCAGGTGGGCACGGCCACCTCCGGCTGCCCGGTGTCCCCCGTGTCGCCACCGCTGTGTGCCGGATGTGCTCCCCACGCTGGGAATTGGGGGGTCCCTGCAGCCCCCCCGTGGTGGAATTAAAGCTCGCAGCACCCCGGGGTGCGGAGCGCTGCGGGAGGAGGGGAGGGAAAGGAAAAACGGCCGCGGTTCAAAGTTAAAGCGGAGCCGAGCCAAAGCAAACAGCGGCGGCTTTGGTGGCACCCGGGGCTCCCCCCGCGCCCCGCCAGCCCCGCCCGCGGTGCTGCAGCCCCGGCACCCCGGGGAGAGCGAGAGCAGCGAGGGGAGAACCCCGGGGGGGAGCACGGGACAGGGGTGAGGGCGGGTGTGGGGTGTGCCGGGTGTGGGGTGAAGGCAGAGCTGGGAAAAGGCAGGTGTGGGGTGGGCCTTGGTGTGGGGTGGTGCCGGGTGTGGGGTGGTGGCAGGTGTGGGGTGGTGGCAGGAGAAGGCAGGTGTGGGGTGAACCCTGGTGTGGGGTGGTGGCAGATGTGGGGCGGTGGCAGGTGTGGGGTGGTGGCAGGTGTGGGGTGAAGCCAGACACGGGAAAAACAGATGTGAGGGGAGAACCCAGAGCTGGGAAATGGCGGATGTGGGGTGAACCCAGACCAGGGAAAAAACAAATGGGGAGCGAACCCAGAGCTGGGTGCACCCAGAGCTGGGAAAAGGCAGATCTGAGAAAAGCCAGAGCCAGGAAAAGGCAGATGTGGGGTGAATGCAGACCCAGGAAAAGCCAGAGCTGGGAGAAGGCAGATGGGGGAGGAACCCAGAGCTGGGAGAAGGCAGATGTGTGGAGAGCCCTGGTGTGGGGTGGTGGCAGGTGTGGGGTGAACACAGACACGGGAAAAACAGATGTGAGGGGAGAACACAGAGCTGGGAAAAGGCAGACATGGGAAAAGGAAGGTGTGGGGTGAAGCCAGAGGTGGGAGAAGCCAGAAATGAGGAGAATCCAGATGTGGGGTGGACCCAGACACAGAAAAATAACAGATGGGGGGCGAACCCAGAGCTGGGTGCACCCAGAGCTGGGAAAAGCCAGATCTGGAAAAGGGAAGATGTGGGGTGAATGCAGAGCAGGGAGAACTCAGGTGTGAGGAGAATCCTGGTGTGGGGTAGTGCCAGGTGTGGGGTGGTGCCGGGTGTGGGGTGGTGCCAGGTGTGGGGTGAAGCCAGACACGGGAAAATAGATGTGAGGGGAGAACTCAGAGCTGGGAAAAGGCAGAGCTGGGAAATGGCAGATGTGGGGTGAACCCAGACCAGGGAAAAAACAAATGGGGAGCGAACCCAGAGCTGGGTGCACCCAGAGCTGGGAAAAGGCAGATAAGGGAGGAGCTGGGAGAACTCAGGTGTGAGGAGAATCCTGGTGTGGGGTGGTGCCGGGTGTGGGGTGAAGCCAGACACGGGAAAATAGATGTGAGGGGAGAACCCAGAGCTGGGTGCACCCAGAGCTGGGAAAAGCCAGACCCAGGAAAAGCCAGAGCTGGGAGACGGCAGATGGGGGAGGAACCCAGAGCTGGGAGAAGGCAGATGTGTGGAGAACCCTGGTGTGGAGTGGTGCCAGGTGTGGGGTGAACACAGACACGGGAAAAACAGATGTGAGGGGAGAACACAGAGCTGGGAAAAGGCAGACATGGGAAAAGGAAGGTGTGGGGTGAAGCCAGAGGTGGGAGAAGGCAGAAGTGAGGAGAATCCTGATGTGGGGTGCACCCAGACACAGAAAAATAACAGATGGGGGGCGAACCCAGAGCTGGGTGCACCCAGAGCTGGGAAAAGCCAGATCTGGAAAAAGGAAGATGTGGGGTGAATGCAGAGCCGGGAGAACTCAGGTGTGAGGAGAATCCTGGTGTGGGGTGGTGGCAGGTGTGGGGTGAAGCCAGACACGAGAAAAACAGATGTGAGGGGAGAACCCAGAGCTGGGAAAAGGAAGATGTGGGGTGAACCCAGACTCGGGAAAAAATAAAAGGGGAGCGAACCCAGAGCTGGGAAAAGGCCGATCTGAGAAAAGGCAGAGCCAGGAAAAGCCAGACGTGGAAAAAGGAAGATGTGGGGTGAACCCAGAGGTGGGAGAAGGCAGAAGTGAGGAGAATCCTGATTTTCGGGGTGACCCCAGACTCGGAAAAATAGAGAGGGGGGGTGAACCCAGACCTGGGTGAATCCAGACCTGGAAAAAGCCAGATGTGGGGTGAATGCAGACCCAGAAAAAGGCAGATCTGGGAAATGGCAGATGTGGGGGGAACCCAGAGGTGGGAGAAGGCAGATGTGTGGAGAATGCTGATTTGGGGTGACCCCAGATGTGGGGTGAACCCAGACCTGAGTGAACCCCGACCCGGGAGGAGCCAGGTGCCAGCTGTGCCAATCCAGATGTGGGGTGACCCCAAGCTGGCCCTGGGTGCGATGGCAGCGCTGCATCCCCGCTCCCCCGGCTCCCCCCGCATCCCCCGGTTCTCCCCAGTTCCCCCCGGCTCCCCCCGGCTCCCCCCGGTTCTCCCTGCCCCCCCCCCCGGTTCCCCCGGTTTCCCCGGTTCCCCCGGTTCCCCCCGATTCCCCCCGGTCCCCCCCGGTTCCCCTCGGTTCTTTCTGGTTCCCCCCGCTCCCCCCGGTTCTCCCTGCCCCCCCCCCCGCTCCCCCCGGTTCCCCCGCTCCCCCCGGTTCCCCTGGCTCCCCCCGGTCCCCCCCGGTCCCCCCCGGTTCCCCCGCTCCCCCCGGCTCCCCTGGCTCCCCCCGGTCCCCCCCGGTTCCCCTCGGTTCTTTCTGGTTCCCCCCGCTCCCCCCGGTTCTCCCTGCCCCCCCCCCCGGTTCCCCTTGGCTCCCCCCGGTTCCCCCGGCCCCCCCGGTTCTCCCCGCATCCCCCCGGTTCTCCCCGGTTCTCTCCGGTCTCTCCGGTCCCCCCCGGCCCCCCCGGTTCTCCCCGGCCCCCCCGGTCCCCCCCGGCCCCCCCGGCCGCCGTTGCCATGGTTACGGCCATGCAAGTCTGCCCGAGCTGCATCCGCCGCTGCATCCCAGCGAGCCGTGGGGGCGGGGACGGCCCCGCTGCCCCCAACCGCGGCCACACCGCCCCGGACAGAGCCCCCCAAAACCGGCTGGAGACCCCAGCTGGGGGGCTGGGGGGGCTGCCGAGCCCCTCGCTGCGGAAATCCGAGCGGGAGTGAGGGGGGGTGGGAACAGCGCCTGATTTTGGAGGGTCCCAACCCCCCCCGTGCCACCTCCCAGCGCACCCTGAGGAGATCGGGAGCTCATCGGGCACTGCTGGAATTCCTGGGAAGGCGAAGGGATCCCCAAAAAACCTCAGCCCCAGCTCGGGGAGCAGCGCGGAGCCACCCCCGAGGTCTCCGTGTCCCGGCAGCCGCGACCCTGGGGACACTTCCCCGACCCTGGGGACACTTCCCCGACCCTTGGGACACTTCCCCGACCCTGGGGACATTTCCCCGACCCTGGGGACAATTCCCCGACCCTGGGGACATTTCCCCGACCCTGGGGACACTTCCCCGACCCTGGGGACATTTCTGCCACCCTGGGGACAATTCCGCCACCCTGGGGACACTTCCCCGACCCTTGGGACATTTCCCTGACCCTGGGGACATTTCAGCCACCCCGGGGACATTTCCCCGACCCTGGGGACATTTCCCTGACCCTGGGGACACTTCCCCGACCCTGGGGACACTTCCCCGACCCTGGGGACATTTCCCTGACCCTGGGGACATTTCCCCGACCCTGGGGACATTTCGGGCTTTGCTCGGAGGCCGCGGGGGGAATTTTGCCGATGAAGCAATCCCGGCCAGGGCCAGCCAGGAGGGGATTTCTGCTGGGAATTCGCAGCACGGCCGGGATTCCCCACCGGGTTCGGCTCCCCCTGAGCCTCTGTCCCGCCCCATCCTTTTGGGATTTCAGGGAGAATTTTTTTCCTGGATTTCCCTGGCTCAGGTACCCAGGGAATCAGGCAGGACCCGCGGGGAGAGCGAGCAAGGCGAGCGTCGGCGGTGTTGACACTTTCAGGCTCTTAATGAGGTTTTATAATTAATATTCCATCAGGAGGTTTTATAATTAATATTCCATCAGGATCAGCGGGGCGGGCAGCCGGGGATGATTCTCCACGCACCACAAACAACACCCCAATCATCCAAATCGCTTTTTAAACTCCTTTCCAACTCAAACCGAGGGGGTTTTACAACCTCCGGGGCGCTCAGCATCCTTGTGGTGCCCTCAGCGGTTCGGGTGTCCGTCTGTCCGTCCGTGCGGTCCCTTCCCCCCGCCCTGCCGGGCACACAGCGGCCTCTCCTCAGCGCCCGGGCCCGTCAGATGTGGCTGGAAGGGAACAATGGCTCCTATTGTCCGGCCCCGCTCGGCGGTATCAGCCCCGGCTCAGCAACAAAACCCACATTGAGCGCCGGGGAGAAAGGGGCCCTCACATCCCGCTGCTCCCGGGGGAGGCTCCGCGGCCCCGCGGCCCCGGGACCGGCCAGGAGCGGGCACTGGTCCCGGGGCACCGGGCAGAGCGGGAACGGGGAGAGGGAGGGGTGGGACGGGGGTCCCGGTGCCCCGGGGGCTGTCCCGGTGTGCCCCGCTGGGGTGGGGCAGCGGGAGGGTGGGATGGGATAATGGGATAATGGGATGGATGGGATATTGGGATATTGAGATGGGATGGGATATTGGGATATTGGGATATTGGGATATTGGGATATTGGGATATTGGGATAATGGGATGGGATATTGGGATATTGGGATATTGGGATGGGATGGGATGGGATCCATGGGATGGGATGGGATGGGATAATGGGATGGGATGATGGGATGGGATGGGATGGGATAATGGGATGGGATATTGGGATATTGGGATATTGGGATATTGGGATAATGGGATGGGATGGGATGGGGTGGGATGGGATGGGATGGGACAGGATGGGATAGCAGGAGGATGTGGGATCACTGGATGTGGGATGTGGAATCACGGGATGCAGGATCACTGGATATGGGATTGCTGGATGTGGGGTGTGGGATTGCTGGGTGCGGGATCACTGGATGTGGAATATGGGATCCCTGGATGTGGAATATAGGATCACTGGATGTGGGATATGGGATCACTGGATGGGGAATGTGGGATCACTGAAGGTGGAATATGGGATCGCTGAATGTGGGATCTCTGGATTTGCAATGTGGACTCCCTGGATGGGGAATCTCGGATGGCTGGGTGTGGAATGTGGGATCACTGGATGTGGAGTGTGGAATTGCTGGATCTGGGATTTGGGATCCCTGGATGTGCAATGTGGAATCCCTGGATGGGGAATGTGGGATCACTGGAGCAAGCCCAGAGGAGGCCCCGGAGATGCTCCAGGAGCTGGAGCCAGGCCGGGAGAGCTCTGGGGGCGCCCACCTGGAGAAGGGAAAGCCCCCGAGCCCTTCCAGGGGTCTGAGGGAGCCGGAGGGGTTTGCACAAAGGCCCGGAGTGACGGGGATTGTTCCTCACCGTGTGGCTTCTACCAACAAACCCAGAATTTTCTGCACCACAAAATCAGATACGAGTCACTTTGACTTGTCAATTGGACCTTAAAAACATGTCCTGGGTTGGGTAGGCAAGAGATTTGTGTTCTATTTCATCTGTTGTAAAAGCAGAGATTTCTTTATCTCTTGTAACTGCAGGGGGAAGGGGGACGGATCCTTCTGATAATGGGGCAGCTGTTAAAGCAGCTGGGGCAGGGTTTGTTATCTCTGGGGCAGGGTTTGTTATCTCTGGGGCAGTGTTTGTTATCTCCTTCACCACCCGTCCATCCTCCAGGGGATATCTGCTGATAATGGGCCATGCAGGCTCACCAATGACATCACACATGACATCATCAGGGATATCTGCTGATAATGGGCCATGAAGGCTCACCAATGACATCACACATGACATCATCCCTTTGGGAGATGCTCCACCCAGTGTGGGCGGAGCCAACCGTTCCCACCTGGATAAAATCTGAGACTCAGGAACAGCAGGGATTTGGTTTTTCCACCAGAGGAAGACCAGACCCATCTCGCCACACTGGACTTTTCCTACTCCATTATCTGTACCCACAGAACTCATCTGGGATTTATTTGGGATGCTCCCAACACCCTGACCAACAGGGGGTCAGGTCATATCCCTGACTCTGTCAGGGTTTTCCAGGACTTTTGTTTTGCTTGTTTGTTTGTCTTTGTACTACTGCATTTGTATTTTGTTTTCTTTTTTTTATTCCTATTAAAGAACTGTTACTCCTATTCCCATATCTCTGCCTGAAAACCCCTAATTGCAAAATTACAATAATTTGGAGGGGAGTGGGGTGACATTCTCCATTCCAAGGGAAGCTCCAGCTCTCCCTGGCAGACACCTGACTTTCCAAACCAAAACAACACCACAGCTGGGCTGACTTTTGGGGTGCACCTGGCAACCTTGAAAGGATATCCAGGAACTCACTGGAAAAGAGTTTTTCAGAATTTGGGACAATGAGACACAATTTTAGCAATTAACAATCATTCAACACCACATGTGTTATCGTTATTAATTCTATTTATCAGAATCATTTGGAATATTCTCAGTTGTATCCGAATAAATGAAATAAATGAATAAATACCCCAGAGGGCAAGGTCGGGTGGGATTTTGGGATCCCAAATCAGACACATCCCTCCTGTCCTGCTGTCCCGTGCAGGAGCCAGGAAGCAGCACGGGAAAAGCTGAGCTTGGAGCCGGCCGGGCTTTTGTTCCCGTTCTAAACTTCCCTCGGGGCCGGGAAGGGAACAGCGCTGGGGGCTGGAACAGCACTGGGAGCTGGAACAGCACTGGGAGCTGGAACAGCGCTGGGGGCTGGAACAGCACTGGGAGCTGGAACAGCGCTGGGGGCTGGAACAGCGCTGGGAACCGGCCCCGCTCTGGGGGCTGGTCCCACTCTGGGCGCTGGCCCCGCTCGGCCCCGGGTCAGGGGAGCAGAGCCTGGTGTGGCCCCACCCGCTGCCCTCCCATCCCCGTTCCTGGCTGGGTGCAGCATTCCCGAATTTCTGCAGCATTCCCGGATTTCTGCTGCATCCCAGGCTGGGCGCAGCTTTCCCAGCTGGGTGCTGCACTCCCGGTTGGGTGCTGCACTCCTGGATTTCTGCAACATTCCCAGATTTCTGCAGCATTCCCAGCTGGGTGCAGCACTCCTGGTTGGGTGCAGCATTCCCGGTTGGGTGCTGCACTCCCGGCTGGGTGCAGCATTCCCAGATTTCTGCTGCATTCCCGGATTTCTGCAGCATTCCCGGCTAGGTGCTGCATTCCCAGATTTCTGCAGCATTCCCAGCTGGGTGCAGCATTCTTGGCTGGGTGCAGCATTCCTGGTTGCATTGCTGCACTCCCAACTGGGTGCAGCATTCCCAGATTTCTGCTGAAATTCCCAGATTTCTGATGCATTCCTGGATTTCTGCAGCATTCCCAACTGGGTGCTGCATTCCCGGCTGGGTGCAGCACTCCTGGCTGGGTGCAGCATTCCGGGTTGGGTGCAGCATTCCCGGCTGGATGCAGCATTCCCGGTTGGGTGCAGCATTCCCAGATTTCTGCAGCATTCCCAGATTTTTGTTGCACTCCCGGATCCCCGCAGGCTCGCTCTGTCCCGCTCTCCCGGCGCTCAGGGTCAGCCGCCCGTCGTTATCAGCAGCCCGAGGCCGGACACGGGCGATAAGGACCGGGGGATGAGCGGGATGAGTGGGACGAGTGGGATGAGTGGGACGAGTGGGACGAGTGGGATGAGTGGGATGAGCGGGATGAGTGGGATGAGTGGGACGAGTGGGATGAGTGGGACGAGTGGGATGAGTGGGATGAGTGGGATGAGCGGGATGCCCGGGCCGGGCTGTGCTGGGGGTTCCTGTTCTGCCAGGAGGGATCCGCAAGGCTGGGAAAGCTCCGTGTGGGAGCGCTGACCCCAAAAATGCCAAATCTGCCCCGGGGTCACGTTTGTGGGGACCCTCACACCCCATCAGTGTCCCCAGTGTCACCCTGGGGCTGCACAGCCCAGCCTGAGGATGAGGATGGGGCTGGAGGGGTTTGGGGTTGGGTTTGGGGTTTGGGGTTTGGGGCCTGGCTTTGTTTGTAAATATCCTCAGTGTTGACCCCAAAAATGCCAAATCTGCACTGGGACTGCAGCCCTGGGGACCCTCACATCCCTCCACTGTCCCCAGTGTCACCCTGGGGCTGCACAGCCCAGCCTGAGGGTGAGGCTGGAGGGGTTTGGGGTTTGGGGTTTGGGGTCTGACTCAGTTTGCAAATATCCCAAGTTCTGACCCCAAAAATTCCAGATCTGCCCTGGGACCACATCCCTGGGGACACTCACACCCTGCCACTGTCCCCAGTGTCACCCTGGGGCTGCACAGCCCAGCCTAAGGATCTGACTAGAGGGGGTTGGGGTTTGGGGTTGGGTCTGGGGTTTGGGGTTGGGGATTCGGGGTCTGGCTCTGTTTGCAAATATCCCGAGTGCTGACCCAAAAATGCCAACACTGCCCCAGGGCCGTGTCCATGGGGACCCTCACATCCCACCACTGTCCCCAGTGTCACCCTGGGGCTGCACAGCCCAGCCTGAGGATGCGGCTGGAGGGGTTCAGGGGTTTGGGGTTTGGGGTCTGGCTCAGTTTGCAAATATCCCGAGCACTGACCCCAAAAATGCCAAATCTGCACTGGGACTGCAGCCCTGGGGACACTCACACCCTGCCACTGTCCCCAGTGTCACCCTGGGGCTGCACAGCCCAGCCTGAGGATGAGGCTGGAGGGGTTTGGGGTTGGGTCTGGGGTTTGGGGTTTGGGGTTTGGGGCCCGGCTCTGTTTGCAAATATCCCCAGTGCTGACCCCAAAATGCCAAATCTGCCCCGGGGTCACGTTTGTGGGGACACTCACACCCCATCAGTGTCCCCAGTGTCACCCTGGGGCTGCACAGCCCAGCCTGAGGATGGGGCTGGAGGGGTTTGGGGTTGGGTCTGGGGTTTGGGGTTGGGGTTTGGGGTCTGGCTCAGTTTGCAAATATCCTGAGTGCTGACCCCAGAAATTCTAGATCTGCCATGGGACCGCATCCCTGGGGACACTCACACCCTGCCACTGTCCCAGTGTTACCCTGGGACTGCACAGCCCAGCCTGAGGATGAGGCTGGAGGGGTTTTGGGGTTGGGTTTTGGGTTTTGGGGCCTGGCTCTGTTTGCAAACATCCCCAGTGCCACCTCTAAGGAAGGGCCCAAGTCGGGGCCATGGGAACGGTTCCCCAGTGCCAGAGGACAGGCTCGGGTGGGATTTTGGGATCCCAAATCACACAAACCCTGCTCCTACCCAGAGTGTGCAGGAGCCGGGAAACAACACGGGAAAAACTCGGTGGGCTCCGAGAGGAGGCACGAGGAGATCCTTGGGATTCCCTGCTCGGGTTCCTTTTTGGGATGACCTGAGGTATCAATAAAATCCTTCTCCCAAGCCCCGTGCCAGAAGAAGAGGTCGAGATGTGTCGGCTCAGGTTCTCAAGGTTATTATTTGTTCATTATTTGTTTATTATTTTTTATCGGGTACATTCAGTCCCTGCCCCGCTGGGGTTTTGCTGCTGGCCAGGGCGTGGCTGGCTGGGCACAACCAGGGTGGTTCTGAACCCTTTATAGGGAGTGTGACGGGTTCCACCTTTACAGTTAAATCCCAATAACTGTTGTCTGTGTTAGGGCATTTCTGCTCCAGTCCAACCCAAAAGTGCCCTGTAGGGTCTGGGGGCTGCCTCTGTAGGGTCTGGGGGCTGCCCCTATAGTGTCTGGGGGCTGCCTCTGTAGGGTCTGGGGGCTGCCTCTGTAGGGGCTGCCCTTATAGGGTCTGGGGGCTGCCTCTGTAGGGTCTGGGGGCTGCCTCTGTAGGGCATGGAGGCTACCCTTATAGGGTCTGGGGGCTGCCCTTATAATGTTTAGGGGTTGTTCCTGTAGGGTCTGGGGGCTGCCCCTGTAGGGTCTGGGGCCTGCTTCTGTAGGGTCTTGGGGCTACCCTTATAGGGTCTGGGGGCTGCTCCTGAAGGGGCTGCCCCTGTAGGATCTGGGGACTGTCCCTATAGGGTCTGGGGGCTGCCCATATAGGGTTTAGGGGTTGTTCCTGTATGGTCTGGGGGCTGCCCTTGTAGGGTCTGGGGGCTGCCCCTGTAGGGTCTAGGGGCTGCTCTTATAGGGTCTGGGGACTGCCTCTGTAGGGTCTGGGGGCTTCCCTTATAGGGTTTAGGGGCTGCCCTTATAGGGTCTAGGGGCTGTCCCTGTAGGGTCTGGGGCCTGCCTCTGTAGGGTCTTGGGGCTACCCTTATAGGGTCTGGGGGCTGCTCCTGAAGGGGCTGCTCCTGTAGGATCTGGGGACTGTCCCTATAGGGTCTGGGGGCTGCCCTTATAGGGTTTAGGGGTTGTTCCTGTAGGGTCTGGGGGCTGCCCTTGTAGGGTCTGGGGGCTGCCCTTATAGGGCCTGGGGGCTGCCCCTGTAGGGTCTGGGGGCTGCTCTTATAGGGTCTGGGGACTGCCCCTGTAGGGTCTGGGGGCTGCCCTTGTAGGGTTTAGGGGCTGCCCCTATAGGGTCTGAGGCCTGCCTCTGTAGGGGATGCCCTTATAGGGTCTTTGTTTGCCCCTGTAGGGTCTGGGGGCTGTAGGGTCTGGGGGCTGCCCTTATAGTGTTTAGGGGTTGTCCCTGTAGGGTCTGGGGGCTGTCTCTGTAGGGTCGGGCAGCTGCCCCTGTAGTGGCTGCCCCTATAGTGTCAGGGGGCTGCCCCTGTAGGGTCTGGGGACTGCCCCTGTAGGGTCTGGGGACTGCCCCTGTAGGGCATGGAGGCGGCCCTTATAGGGTCCGGGGGTGCCTCTGTAGGGTCTGGTGGCTGCCCCTGTAGGGGCTGCCCTTATAGGGTCTGGGGACTGTCCTTATAGGGTCGGGGGGCTGCCCCTACAGGGTCTGGGGGCTGCCCTTATAGGGTTTAGGGGCTGCCCCTGTAGGGTCTGGGGGCTGCCCCTGTAGGGGCTGACCCTATAGGTTCTGGGGACTGTCCCTGTAGCATCTGGGGTCTGCCTCTGTACAGTCTGGGGGCTGCCCTTATAGGGTCTTGGGGCTTCCCCTGTAGGGTCTGGGGGCTGTCCCTGTAGGGTTTGGGGGCTGCCCTTATAGGGTCTGGGGGCTGCCCTTATAGGGTTTAGGGGCTGCCCCTATAAGGTCTGGGGGCTGCCTCTGTAGAGTCTGGAGGCTGCTCTTATAGGGTCTGGGGGCTGCCCCTACAGGGTCTGGGGGCTGCCCCTGTAGGGTCTGGGACCTGCCCCTATAAGGTCTGAGGGCTGCCCTTATAGGGTTTAGGAGCTGCCCCTATAGGGTCTGGGGGCTGCTCTTATAGGGTCTGGGGGCTGCCTCTGTAGAGTCTTGGGGCTGCCCTTATAGGGTTTGGGGGCTGCCCCTATAGGGTCTGGGGACGCGGGGCAGCCCTGAGGGGTTGGCCCCGCTCCCTCCTGCCCTCTCCAGCTCCCCGCTCTGCCCCGCAGCCCCGCAGCGCTGCACATCCCATAAATAAATCATCAGCCGCAGCCCAAGTAGGTCTGGAGAGTGGAAAACAACATCGGCACCGAGCCGGCGTCGAGATTTGTCTGCCCGTCCATCTGCCGGGGCAGCACAGACCATAATCTGTCCGTCTGAATGGATCCCACAAATTCCTGCTCCTTCCAAAGCTCCCGGATCCAAATCCCAGCCCGGGATGGAGGAGAAAACAGGGATCCAGTGATGGGATCCACTGGTTTGTACTGGGAGCGCTGGGATGGTGTTGGGGTTGTGCTGGAATTCACCAATCCATGATTTCTGTTCTCCATCCCACACAAGGAGCTGGAAAATCCTTGGGGTCACCCCAGGGAGCTCCGGAGCAGCGGAAGGAAGGAAGGAGCTGAGGAAGAGGAGGCACAGCCGGGCGTGCACGGGAGCGAGGTTATTTATTTATTTATAATATTTTTATAAGCACGGCCCGCACGCAGCGCCGCGGCACTGGGAGAGCGGGAAAGGCCGGGATGGGCAGAGAGACCGGGAGAGGAAAAGTGATGGGAAAAATAAAAAATAAAAATTCACCTGCTGGGAGGGTCTGGTGTGATGGGGGAGCTGTCATGGAATAAATGAATTGGAAAATGTTGGGAAATGTTCAAAAAAATGTTGGAAAATATCGAAAAGTATTGAAAAATGTTGGGAAATATTGAATAATGTTGAAAAATATTGGAAATTGTTGAAAAATGTTGAAAAATATTGAAAAATGTTGAAAAATTTCGAAAAATACTGAGAAGTATTGGAAAATATTGGAAAATATTGGAAAATATTGAAAAATATTGGAAAATGTTGGAAAATGTTGAAAAATGTTGAAAAATATCGAGAAATACTGAGAAGTATTGGAAAATGTTGGAAAATATTGGAAAATGTTGGGAAATGTTGGGAAATATCGAAAAATATTGAAAAATATTGAAAAATTTCGAAAATTTTCGAAAAATACTGAGAAGTATTGGAAAATATTGGAAAATATTGGAAAATATTGAAAAATATTGGGAAATGTTGGAAAATGTTGGGAAATGTTGGGAAATATCGAAAAATATTGAAAAATATTGAAAAATTTCGAAAAATTTCGAAAAATACTGAGAAGTATTGGAAAATATTGGAAAATATTGGAAAATATTGAAAAATATTGGAAAATGTTGGAAAATGTTGAAAAATGTTGAAAAATGTTGAAAAATATCGAGAAATACTGAGAAGTATTGGAAAATATCAGGAAATATTGAAAAATATTGAAAAATATTGAAAAATTTTGAAAAATTTCGAAAAATACTGAGAAGTATTGGAAAATATTGGAAAATATTGGAAAATGTTGGGAAATGTTGGGAAATGTTGGGAAATATCGAAAAATATTGAAAAATATTGAAAAATGTTGAAAAATTTCGAAAAATACTGAGAAGTATTGGAAAATATTGGAAAATATTGGAAAATATTGAAAAATATTGGAAAATGTTGGAAAATGTTGGGAAATATTGGAAAACATTGGAAAATATTGAAAAATATTGGGAAATGTTGGGAAATGTTGGAAAATATTGAAAAATATTGGAAAATGTTGAAAAATATTGGAAAATGTTGGAAAATGTTGGGAAAATATTGGAAAATACTGAAAAGTCTTGAAAAATATTGAAAAATATCGGAAAATATTGAAAAATACTGGAAAATATTGAAAAATATCGGAAAATATTGAAAAATACTGGAAAATATTGAAAAATATTGGAAAATATTGAAAAGTATTGGAAAATATTGAAAAGTATTGAAGAATATTGGAAAAAATCAGAAAATATTGGAAATATTGGAAAATACTGAAGAATGTTGAAAGGTATTGGAAAATATTGGAAAATGTTGGAAAATGTTGGAAAATGTTGGGAAAATACTGGAAAATGTTGAAAAGTATTGGAAAATATTGGAAAATATTGGAAAATATTGGAAAATATTGGAAAATATTGAGAAACAATGGAAAATATTGAAAAATATTGGAAAATATTGGGAAATACTGGAAAATATTGGAAAAAATTGAAAAATATTGGAAAATACCCCGGCTCTGTTTCTTGTCCTGCCCAGCCGTGCTCCCGTTTGCCCTTTAAAATAATTAAAGGTTCTGGGGTTGGGGGCAGAGACACCCCAAATCTGTCAGGGGTGGAGTCAGCAGCACCCCGGGGTGATGGGGTCACATCCGTGTCCTCCTGGTGCTCTGGGAGAGGGGAGAGCAGCGGGGTGGGACTTTGTCCCCTCTGGGAAAACACGGGAAAGGATTGAAACCAACAGCCCCATAAATCCCCTAAAATCCAAGGAAACACCACCCCACAAACACCCGTTCCATGGGGTGGGATAATGGGATGGGGTGGGATGGGATGGGATGGGATGGGATGGGATGGGATGGGGTGGGATGGGATGGGATGGGGTGGGATGGGATGGGATGGGATGGGATGGGATGGGATGGGATGGGATGGGATGGGATGGGATGGGATGGGATGGGATGGGATGGGATGGGATGGGATGGGATGGGATGGGATGGGATGGGATGGGATGGGAGGATAAAAAAGGGATTAAAAGGGGGGATGTTATGGGGTGGGATCCAAAAGGGGGACGTGATTGGGGATGAAATAAGGGGGGGATGAGACCGGGGATAAACGGGGATTAAAAGAGGGGATGGGATGGGAATGGGAACAGGAGAGAATAAGAGGGGATGGTACAGGACAGGACGGGAATGGGATGGGAATGGGATAGGAAAGTTGTGGGATGGGATGGGGATGGGACAGGACATTATGGGACAAAACAAAATGGGAATGGGACAGAATCAGAGGGGATGGGACAGGATGGAATGGAAAAAGGATGGAATGGGACAAGGGATGGAATGGGACAGGATGTTATGGGACAAGGTGAAATGGGAATGGGACAGAATCAAAGGGATGAGACTGGATGGGATGGGAGCAGACAGGATGGGATGGAATAGGAATGTGGCAGGCTGGGATGGGAGTGGGATGGAACATGATGGGATGGGATGGGATGGATGGGGTGGTGTGGGGTGGGATGGGATAATAGGATGGGACGGGATGGGGGAAATATGAGGGGGTGGGATGGAGATGGGATTGGGGAAAATATGTGGGAATGTGATGGGGGGATAAAAAATGGGGATAAAAAGGAAGAATGGGATGGGATGAGATGGGATAATGGGATGGGACAGGATGGGATGGGATAATGGGATGGGATGGGATAATGGGATGGGATGGGATGGGATAATGGGATGGGATGAGATGGGGTGGGGTGGGATGGGATGGGATAATGGGATGGGATGGATGGGATGGGGTGGGGTGGGATGGGATAATGGGATGGGATGGGATGGGATAATGGGATGGGACAGGATGGGATGGGATGGAATAATGGGATGGGATGGGATAATGGGATGGCACAGGATGGCCCAGCAGCACAGGGCCTGTTTACACTCCTGAGGAGAACAGCCAGGCTGAAATGACCTCCAGCAGAAAAGCTGAAATCACTCCCAGAAGGTGAGAAGAGAAACGTGGATTTTTCATGGATATTCCCCAATCCTGAACAGCTGCAGGGACACCGGGAAAGGCTCCCCAGGCAGGGAACCCCAGCCTGGAGCCGGGATCGGAAACAAACCCCACATGTCCATAATTCCAATCTCCCTTGTCCTCTGAGCCTTCCCCAAGCCCACAGCGCTGGGAACACCCTGCCCATCTCCCGCGGCTGCTCGGGGCACTCCCGGCCAGCCCGGCAGCCATCCAAGGGCTTTTTATCAACTGGCACCCAAAAGTCAATCAGGAAGATGCCGCCTGTTTTAATTAACAGCAATTTCTCTCCGGCAGGGGGTGAACCGATGTGCCAGGGGGAGGGAGAGGGAGGCCGGAGACAAAACATGACCTTGTTGGTGCAGCACACACAGCGGGACATTGTTTTTGCTCCCCCCGGAGCCTGGCCTTGGGTGCTGCTGGGCTCGGTGGCACAGCTCGTGCCGGGGACGGGCGGTTCTGCCACCCGCCGAGGTCTGGAGGATGCCTGGAAAAGCTCCAGAGCTCGGGATGTGGCACTGGGGAGGTGTCCCGGGGGGATGTTGGGGGGTTTGGGGAGCCCCCAAAGTGAAGTGTGGGGTTGGGTTCTGTGAATCCCCACGGGCGCTGCAGCAATCCCGCGGTTCAGGCTCCTTTCCCTTTCTCCTCAGCGCGGCTCTTCTGGGAAATCAGAGAGGAGGAACTCCCGGAGGGGGAAAACCTCCCTGAGCGTGTGCCAGGGTGCTGGGAGAGGCGGGAGCGGGCGTGTGACAATGTGACACTGCCTGGCCCTGAAGCAGGACCTGTCCCCACTCCAGGACCCAGCCCCACAGCAGGTCCTGTCCCCACAGGAGAATCTGTCCCCACTCCAGGATCTGTCCCTACGGCCTGTCCCCATGGCAGGACCTGTCCCCACAGCCTGTCCCCTCTGCAGGTCCTGTCCCCTCTGCAGGTCCTGTCCCCATGGCAGGATCTGTCCCCACTCCAGGATCTGTCCCTACAGCCTGTCCCCACTGCAGGTCCTGTCCCCAGAGCAGGACCTGTCCCCAAAGCCTGTCCCCACAGCAGAATCTGTCCCTACAACCTGTCCCCACTGCAGGACCTGTCCCCAAAGCGTGTCCCTACAGTGGGACCTCTCCCCACAGACGGATCTGCCCCCACAGCAGGACCTGTCCCCAAATCCTGTCCCCTCTGCAGGTCCTGTCCCCACAGCAGGACCTCTCACCACAGCAGGATCTGTCCCCATGGCAGGACCTGTCCAACTGCAGGATCTGTCCCCACTCCAGGATCTGTCCCCACAGCCTGTCCCCAGAACAGGACCTGTCCCCACAGCGTGTCCCTACAGTGGGACCTGTCCCACAGCAGATCTGTCCCCACAGCAGGACCTGTCCCCAAAGCCTGTCCCCATGGCAGGACCTGTCCCCACAGCAGGATTTGTCCCCACTCCAGGATCTGTCCCTATGGCAGGACCTGTCCCCATGGCAGGACCTGTCTCCAATCCAGGATCTGTCCCTACAGCCTGTCCCCACTGCAGGTCCTGTCCCCAGAGCAGGACCTGTCCCCAAAGCCTGTCCCCACAGCAGAATCTGTCCCTACAATAGGATCTGTCTCCACTCCAGGATCTGTCCCCTCTGCAGGTTCTGTCCCCAGAGCAGAATCTGTCCCCACAGCCTGTCCCTACAGTGGGACCTCTCCTCACAGATGGATCTGCCCCCACAGCAGGACCTGTCCCCACTGTCTGTCCCCATGGCAGGACCTGTCCCCACTCCAGGATCTGTCCCCACAGCCTGTCCCCAGAACAGGACCTGTCCCCACAGCGTGTCCCTACAGTGGGACCTGTCCCCACAGCAGATCTGTCCCCAGAACAGGACCTATCCCCAAATCCTGTCCCCACTGCAGGTCCTGTCCCCACAGCAGGTCCTGTCCCCATGGCAGGACGTGTCCCCACTCCAGGATCTGTCCCCACAGCCTGTCCCTAGAACAGGACCTGTCCCCAAATCCTGTCCCCACTGCAGGTCCTGTCTCCATGGCAGGATCTGTCCCCACTCCAGGATCTGTCCTCACAGCCTGTCCCCAGAGCAGGACTGTCTCCATGGCAGGACTGTCCCCACAGCAGAATCTGTCCTTACAACAGGATCTGTCTCCACTCCAGGATCTGTCCCCACAGCCTGTCCCCAGAACAGGACCTGTCCCCAAAGCCTGTCCCTACAGTGGGACCTGTCCCCACAGCAGGACCTGTCCCCACAGTCTGTCCCCAGAACAGGACCTATCCCCAAATCCTGTCCCCATTGCAGAATCTGTCCCCACAGCAGGACCTGTCCCCACTGCAGGACACCCCGGGGATGGTGGGGCTGAGCTGAGCAAGACCCTGGAACGAGCAAAATCCCAGGATGAGACACCCTGGAGTGAGCAGCACCATGGGGTGAGAGGGCTGTGGGGTGACAGGGCTGTGGGGTTACAGGGCTGTGGGGTGACAGGGCTGTGGGGTGACAGGGCCATGGGGGTGACAGGGCTGTGTGGTGACAGGGCCGTGGGGTGACAGGGCTGTGGGGTGACAGCACCATGAGGTGACAGGGCCATGAGGTGACAGGGCTGTGGGGTGACAGGGCTGAGGGGTGACAGGGCTGAGGGGTGACAGGGCCATGGGGTGACAGGGCTGAGGCCACCTGCACCAGGACAGTCCTGAGTGGGACAGGAAAGGCCCAAGTGGCCCCATGGGACCCTCCCAGGGGTGACAGGGCTGGGGTGAGCAGCACCCTGGGGACACAGGCACTGCAGGGGTGTTGGTGATGGGCACAGAGGCACCCAAGGGTTCTGGGGTTGGGGGAACAGAACCCTAAGGGTGTCACGAATGGGTGAGCAGCACAGAGACACCCCAAATCTGCCAGGGATGGAGTCAGCAGCGCCCCAGGGTGATGGGGCTGGGGGGAGCAGCACCCCAAAACTGTCAGGAATGGGTGAGCAGCACCCTGGGGTGATGGGGTTGGGGACAGAGACACCCCAAATCTGTCAGGGATGGAGTCAGCAGCACCCCAGGGTAATGGGGCTAGGGGGAGCAGCACCCCAAAACTGTCAGGAATGGGTGAGCAGCACCGCGGGGTGATGGGGTTGGGTACAGAGACACCCCAAATCTGTCAGGGATGGAATCAGCAGCACCTCAGGGTGATGGGGCTGTGGGCAGAGGCACCCCAAATCTGCCAGGGATGGAGTCAGCAGCACCTCGGGGTGATGGGGTTGGGGACAGAGACACCCCAAATCTGTCAGGAATGGGTGAGCAGCACCCCAGGGTGATGGAGTTGGAGAAAGAGACGCCCCAAATCTGCCAGGGATGAAGTGAGCAGCACCCCAGGGTAATGGGGTTGGGGACAGAGACACCCCAAATCTGTCCAGGGTGATGGGGTTAGGGACAGAAACGCCCCAAATCTGTCAGGAATGGGTGAGCAGCACCCCAGAATGATGGGGCTGTGGGCAGAGGCACCCCAAATCTGCCAGGGATGAAGTGAGCAGCACCCCAGGGTAATGGGGCCGGGGGGAGCAGCACCCCAAATCTGTCAGGGGTGAAGTGAGCAGCACCCCAGGGTGATGGGGTTGGAGAAAGAGACACCCCAAAACTGTCCAGGGTGATGGGCTTAGGGACAGAAACGCCCCAAATCTGTCAGGGATGGAATCAGCAGCACCTCAGGGTGATCGAGCCGCCGTGAGACCCCACCCAGGACAGGGGGTGCCCCCACCCAGGACAGGGGGTGCCCCCACACAGGACAGAGGGTGCCCCCACCCTCTCCCCCCACCCACCCCCACCTCTCCTGCCCCGACCCTCGGCCGCTCCCCGGCTGGGAGGGGTCTCGGCCGCCCCCCGAACCCCGCGGTGCCCGGCGGGGCGGTGGCTCCACCGCTCTCCCCCCGCCCCCGGGGCGGGCTCGGTCCCGTCCCGCCCCCGCCCCTTCGCCTTATCAGCGGCCGGCGGGGGGCTCGCCCCACTCCCGCCCAGCGCAGCCGCCGCGGCGGGGCCGGCACCTCCCCAAGTGCCGCACCATGGGCAGCCAGGGCTCCAAGGCGGCGGGCGGAGACCCCGACACCGCCAAGGCCAACGGGCAGGTGGGTACGGGGAGAACCGGGGGGCACCGGGGGTTACCGGGGGGCACCGTGCGCCCCGCCGGGGCGAGCGGCAGCGCGGACAAAGGAGCGGCGGGGAGGGCGCGGTGATGGAGCGGAGGCGAGGATTCCTTGCCCCCCCTTCCCGGGGGGATTTTCCTGCCCTGCCGGTACCGGGGGGATGCGGCACCGCCCGCGTTTCGCCTCTCGGGTTTCCCCCCCGGCACCACCGGGCGGGTCCCGTCCGCCGCCGCGCCCCGGTACCGGGAGTGGAGCGCGGGCGCCTCCCGGTGGTAGCGCGGTGCTCCCCCCTCCCACCGAGCGGATCCCCCCCGTGAGACCCTCACGGAGCCCCGCTGCACCCCCTTTTTATGGCTGGGCACCCCCGGTGCGCTCCTTCCCTCGGTGCTCCCCGTTCCCGGTCTCATTTTTGCCCCCCCCGGTGCTCGGTGCTCCCCGTTTTCCCAGCCCAGGGGGGATTTTTGGGGGGGGTTTAACCGGGATAATAACAGGGGGGATTTTTTGGAGGGGGCTTTAGGGGGGATGATAAGAGGGGGAATTTTTTGGGGGGGTTTTAGGGGGGATGATAACTGGGGGGGGTTTTGGAGGGGTTTAAGGGGGGGTGATACAGAGGGGGATTTTTTTGGAGGAGTTTTAGGGGGGATGATAACAGGGGGGATTTTTTGGAAGGGTTTTAGGGGCGGTGATACAGAGGGGGATTTTTTTGGGGGGGTGATAAGAGGGGGATTGTTTTGGAGGGGGCTTTAGGGGTGATAACAGAGGAGATTTTTTTGGAGGGGTTTTAGGGGGGGTGATAACTGGGGGGGTTTTAGGGGGGATGATACCGGGGGGATTTTTTTGGAAGGGTTTTAGGGGGGGTGATACCGAGGAGGATTTTTTTGAGGGGGTTTTAGGGGGGATGATAACTGGGGGGATTTTTTTTGGAGGGTTTTTTGGGGGGTACCAGCCCTGCCTAACGCGCTGCCCCCGCAGGAGAACGGCCATGTGATCTACAACGGGGACATGACGCCCAAAACGGGGGTCGAGGCGACCCCCCAGAACGGGAACGGCTCTGCGGAACCCCCCAAGGAGGAGAGCGAGGAGGGTGAACCGGGCGGCTCGGACACCATCGAGCCCGCCCCGGCCGCCTCCGAGAGCAGCGGCGACCCCAAAACCGAAGGAGCCGCTGCCCCTACTAAGGACGCCCCTAAAAAGAAAAAGAAGTTCTCGTTCAAGAAATCCTTCAAGCTGAGCGGGATCTCCTTCCGCAAGAACAAGAAGGAGAGCGGGGATTCCTCCTCCGGTTCCTCACCCACCGAGGAGGAGCAGGGCAAGAGCGGCCAGACCCCTCCGGGGGGGCTGCAGCCTTCGGCGCCCCCCGAGGAAGAGGAGGAGCAGGGCGGCCCCGGGGAGGGCGGCCAAGGGGCTGAGCCCAAGGATGGAGGAGAAACCGCGGAGAGCCAGGAGGAGGAGGAGAAACAACAACAACAGCAGGGAGCGGGGGAAAACCACGGAGACACAACCAAACCCGAGGAACCCTCGAAAACCGCGGGGTCGGAGCCTACAACGGAGCAGAAAGAAGAGTAGGGAGAGATAAAAAGAGGAAAAAAACGCTCGGGCATCGTCCTTGTCCTCACCGGGGACTCTCCGTCCCTCCCTGCCCAGCCCGGATCGCCACGGACTCGCCCGCACCGCCCCTAGGACTGAGCACGCCCCGCGCACCTTCCTCCTCCTCCTCCTCCTCCTCCTCCCCGCAGGTTTTTTTCTCTCTCTTCCCTTTTCTCCCCGTTCCTCGTAGAAAACAAACAACAAAAAAAGCTGGTTTGGATTCCCATCATCACCGCCGCTACTGTTTGAGCTGAATTCTTTGGAAAAAATAATGATAAAAAATTAAAAAAAAAAAAAAAAAAATAAAACCACACAAGAAAAACTGGGGAGGAAGATTTGTCCCGGACATCACTGGAGTTTTACAGTTTGGAAGAACCCGGATCCCAAATCCTGCTCTGGATCTCTCCAACCTCCAGGATCTCCCTCTCCTCTCGATCCCACTGACTGTTCAATGGAATTTTTAATTTTTTTTTTCCTTTTTTTCTTTATTTCTCAGTTTACATTCCAGGTTCTGACTTTTCATTTCGAGTATTTTCGTGGTGTTTTTTTTTTTTTAATATAGAAACCGATGGTGGTTTAAAAAATTAATCTGGTTAGGTTTTTTTTTTTTAAATAATGTCTTCTATCGGCTTAAAACCATAAAGCTTGTAAGTCCGCTGTGTTTAATTCTGCTTTAAGGGATAATTTTTAGGGTTTGGGGTGGAAAGAGAGGGGACCCTACCAGCTGTAAAATGTGAAACCAACCTGGGTGGGTTGTTTTTTTTTTAATTTTTTTTCTTTTTCTTCCTCTGTAAATAATTTTTAATGGCCAAAAAAAAAGAAAAAAAAACCACAAAACAACAACACGCTTGATTTGCAATTTTCTAACTTGTAAAAAAAAAAAAAAGAAAACAAAAAAAAAGAGAAAAAAGCTGTAATATTGGAAAGGAATAAATGGTGAGCCCTTTATTGGGAGAGAACTCGAGTCCTTCTTGTCCTGAGTGCAGGGAAGGGGTGGCAGCGGCAGCTGCCGCGGTTAATTTTAATTTTAATCAGCGCTCGCTGTTAATTGACTGGCGGCAGATGCAGAGCCCCGGCCACAAAGGACTTTCCACCCATCGCTGCTCAGCTGCCTGCTCCGGATCTCTTTTCCTCCAAAATTCCATTTTTTTCCCCTTTTTTTTCTCTTTTCCCCCTTTTTTTCTCTTTTTCCCCTCTTTTTTTTTCTCTTTTTCCCCCTTTTTTTTCTCTTTTCCCCTTTTTTTTTCTTTTTCCCCTTTTTTTTCTCTTTTTCCCCTTTTTTTTCTTTTTCCCCCCTTTTTTTTCTTTTTCCCCCTTTTTTCCTCTTTTTCCCCTTTTTTTTCCTCTTTTTCCCCTTTTTTTTCCTCTTTTTCCCCTTTTTTTTCCTCTTTTTCCCCTTTTTTTTCATCTTTTTCCCCTTTTTTTTCTCTTTTTCCCCTTTTTTTTCTCTTTTTCCCCTTTTTTCCCCTTTTTTTTCTCTTTTCCCCTTTTTTTTCTCTTTTCCCCCCCTTTTTTTCTCTTTTCCCCCCTTTTTTTCTCTTTTCCCCCTTTTTTCTCTTTCCCCCTTTTTTTCCCTTTTCCCCCCTTTTTTTCTTTTTTCCCCTCTTTTTTTTCTTTTTCCCCTTTTCCTTCCCCCCTTTTCCTTCCCCCCCTTTTCCTTCCCCCCCTTTTCCTTCCCCCCTTTTCCTTCCCCCCCTTTTCCTTCCCCCCTTTTCCTTCCCCCCTTTTCCTTCCCCCCCTTTTCCTTCCCCCCCTTTTCCTTCCCCCCCTTTTATTCCCTGTTTTTTCCCCCCTTTTTTCCCTCCCCCTTTTTTCCCTTTTTTGTCCCCTTTCCCCCCTTTTTTTTTCCCCCCTTTTTTCCCCTTTCCCCCCCCCTTTTTTTTCCCTTTTTCACCACGAGGAAAAATTCCCGATTTGACGCTTGAATTTTTTTTTTTTTCCATCAAATCCGGGTTTTTTTTGTTGTTTTTTTTTCAGAGCGGGATTAGCTCCTCTGAGCTGAAAAGAGCACAAAAGGCGAAGGGTTGGGAGAGCCAAGATTTCCTGAACAAAGGGACCAGGAGGTGACAATGGAGCTTTTATCGCTGTTTTTGTCACCTGCACCGGGGTCCTCCAGGGATTTTCACCAGGAAGCAGCAAAACCTTGGGAGCTGCTCCCGTCCCTGGGTGGTTTTTCCCAAAAAAATCCCTCTGGAAGCTGCTCCTGCAGCTCCTCCATTTCATGGCCTTGCTCTCAATTTGTTCAGCACCTGTTTTTGTTGTTTTAACTGAAAAAAAAGCAAAAAAATTAATTAAAATAAAATAAAACCTCAAATCATTGTTTGCCCAACCTTGGCAAGGCAAGGAGCATCTTTAAGGTAGGTGGGAATATCCCAAAAATTCCAAGATTTTTGTAAGGAATTAAAAATCAGGGATCTGCTTCCTAAAGGGATTCATTTCTTGGAGGAGATGGGTGAGATAAATAAATTAATTTTTTTTGGCTAATTTTGAAGGAAAAATGGGATTTGGGAGCATCCGGCAGAGCCGCAGCCTTGGCAGCCATTTTAGGAATGCTGGCAAAGGGAAGGGCTGGGGGAATTCAGTGGGGATTCCATTGAAATTCCAAAGGTTTTGTTCCAAAAAAATGAAGGATTTCATGGTGGGAGGGAGGATGGAGCTTCCCAAAGGCCAGAGGTCACACAAAGCTGATTTTTTGGGGGTTTTTTGGGCTCTAAATAAAGCAGATTTGGGGTTTGTGGCCATTTCAGGTGTGAGCAGCACTCGGCTCCACAATGGAGCTGCTGCTCATTAAATTCAGGAATTTTCATCCTCTTGGGTGCTGGATAAAACTATTTCAATTCAGCACAAAAATGATTTAAATCCATCAGTTTTTTATTCCCAAACTGCTCCACTCCAACCACAACAGCAGCCAGGATCAGGGATGAGAACCCAGCTGGAATTTGGGGATAAAACCACTCCAGGTGAAGCTGTGAGGAAAAAAAATACCCAAAAATCCCCCAAATCCATTTAATTTTGAGTTATTTCTTCCAGAGGGAGAATCTCAAAGCTGTTTTGTAAAAACACTTGGGAAAAAAGCAAAAAAACCCAAATAATTTATAAAGGAAATTACCATTTATAAAGGAAATTACCATTTATAAAGGAAATTACCATTTATAAAGGAAATTACCATTTATAAAGGAAATTACCATTTATAAAGGAAATTACCATTTATAAAGGAAATTACCATTTACAAAAGAAATAACCATTTATGAAGGAAATAATAATTTACAAAAAAGATTTCAAGCAGTTTTTCAGGTGTAAGATAAATAAATAAATGAAATTTTCTGGTGGATGGAATTAAATCAATATTTTTTAGAGAAAAAGGGAATTAATGTTTGATTTTTTTTTTCCCAATTCCTAATTCCACCTCCAATTTTTTTTTTTGTTGGGATGTCCATGAGATCCAAGATGTGAAATTGAATTAAATTGAGCAAAAAAAAAGCAAGCCAGGCTCACACCAAGCATAGAAATGGAGCAGTTTTATTACAAAGGTTCTGAAAATTCAAAATAAACTCGCATCTTTAAAAAACCACAATAGATTTTCCCTCCCACCCTTCCCCAGACACAAAGTTACACTGATCTCTTGCTTCACAATAAAAACACTGAAAAATCAGAGTGAAAACCTCACTCAGACCCCCTAAAAGAGACTAAAAAATAAAATTCCAAGGTGAGGAGGGAGGGAAAAAAAAAATAAAGGGAGGAGGGGGGAGAAAAATAAGGAGTTAAAAAAATAAACCCTTTGAAAAAGAAGCTGTGTGAAGTTTTTAGCAGCATTATTGGAGTTGAAACCCTCAGATCCCCCTGAGAAAGGAGAGCAGCAAGTGGGAACTGCCTGAAAAAAGCAAAAAAAAATTTAAAAAATTCGAATTTCTCCCCCCTCTAAAAGTTTTGTTTTGTTTTTCCCCTCTGAAAAAGTTCAGCTGTAGAAAAGGAGAGGCAAAAAGGTCACAAAAGAGGAGCTGGGAAAAGGCTCAGAGCCCCATCTGCTGTTCCCTCAGGAAGGCAACAGGGGGAAAAAAAATAAATTGAGATTTACTGGTCTTGGGAGGGAAATTTAATTGGAAAATTTGGCTGAAAAATCAGGAAAAATTGGGTTTTTAGGGATAGATATCAAGAAAAGCTGGCAGGCAGGATCTGGGCTGGATTTGAGGGGATTTTTGGGAATTCTCTTCCCAGCCAGAGAGAATAAAAATCCAGGTAAAAAATCCCTTCCCTCCCTTGAGGTTCATCAAATGCTGCCACAATCCCTGGATCCAGGAGATCCTGGAAAACAGAACCACCCCCTAAGGGTGATTTTAATTTTATAATTTTCCAGATTTGGGGTTGATTCACTTTAAAAACAAAATTAAAAATAAAAATTTAAAAATAAAAAGGATTTTTCAGGTTGTTTTTTTTTTTAAGCTGCTTCATCTCTTTCCCCAAATTTGCTGCAGGGAGGAGCCAACTCTGTTCAAGAACTGCACAAAATTTTGACCCTGAGAAGTGGCACCAGCTCGCAGGTTTTTTGTTTGTTTTGTCTGGTGGAATCCAGCTGAAAACCACAAAAGTCTCTCCCAGGCTTTGTTTGGGAATTCTCCCATTAAAAAACAACATCCAAAAAGAAAAAAAAAAATCAAAAAATGGAGGAAAACCAAGAATCAATGGCCATTTTTCCACCTAACCTGAAATGCAGACACTACTTCTACTTAAATTATTTTTTTCCAAGATTATTTCAGAGGAGAGAGGAGAGGGGAGGAAGTGATTTTTGTGTTTTTAGAGCCACACCAAGGAGGGGCAGTGGAAGGCAAAAAGAGTCAAACTCCCCTTCCCCAAAGGGGTCACCAAACCTGGGCTGCTCAGCAGAATCCTCCCCTGCCTGCTCCCAGTGGAGTGCAGCAAGGAATAATTTACAGTTCTCCAGTTATTTATACAATTATATAGAAATATATACAGAAAACATCTATAAAATAGAAATCCTGTGGGGAGGAGGCAACCCAGGAGCTGAACCTACAATGCCCAGGCAGCTGCAGCCACTCAGGTGGATTTTGTTTCTTCCTTCACCCTGGGGAAGCAAAAAAACAAAAAAGGATTTGGATTAAATCAAGGATTTGGTGTTGGGTATAAGAGCAAGGTTTAAAAGTGTTGTTTATTTGGTTTGTTTTTAGCTGAAATTTAATGTATTGGTGAAGGAATGAGCAGAATTTTGATTTTTCAGCCTTCTTAACACCTGTAAGGTTCTTTCAATGTGAGAAACTCACCCAAATTGTCACCCAAATTGTCACATCAACCCTCCCAAACTTTCCTGGGCACAGGCAGGGGAACCAGGCTCACCCTTTGGGTTGTTCTGCTGCTGCTGCTGCTGCTTTTTCCTCTTTTGCTTTTTCCTCTTCCTTCTCATCTGGAAAAATAAAATAAAAAAAAAATATAAATAAAATGAAAGAGCACAGAGCAGGAGGAAAGGAGAATTGCAAGCAGAAAGAATTGCTCACCTTTCTTCTCCTCCTCCTCCTTCTCCTCCTCTGCTTTGACACGTTTGGATTTCTTGAAGTTGGCGACGTTCTTGCGCCCTCCCTCGCCCTCATCCTCGGAGTCAGAGAATTCCTCATCACAGGATATTCTCTTGTTGGAATTTCGGACTGCCAGGGCACAGGACAGAGCTTGGCTGAGCAGATTTTCAAACCCAGCAGGCTCCCAGCTTTAATTCTCTGAGTGGAGCTCATTTAAAGCAGGATTAGGCCAAGATAAAAACACTTTTTTTTCTGCTACCTGCAGCATCTTTGAATTTATCCCTTCCCAACTGCTCCAGGATCACAGGGACAGCTTGGATTAGGCACAGTGGGATGTCTAGACCTGACAGCAGGTTTAGAACCAGCCTGCCACTGCCAAATCTGTCTGCCAAGCTGGAGAGAAAATTCCATTTTCCACTGCTGGGATCACACCCAGGATTGTGCTGAGGATTCTGTCCCAGCACTCAGCAACTGTTGGAATTCTCCTTTTAAAACTAAAAGTTTTTTCCATTATGGAAATCACCTGGCAGGAGAGATCCTGCAGTGTTTTGTCCTACAAAAATCCAGCAGGGAGGTGGGAATGGATTCAAAGGGACAGAGCCTGAGGTGAAGCTTTAGCTCCTCCCCAAGGTTTTTGGGGGCCAAGGGTTTGACTTTTGATGTCCCCACAAACAAGGGGGGATAAATCCAGGAGTCAGAACTGGATCTAAACCCCACATCCTCCTCATGAAGGGCTCACAGATCTTTGGGGTTTTCCCAGCACAATTCCCAGCAGGATTCAATCCCCAGCACCTACTGGAAATGCGTTTTTCAGGATCATCCTCCTCCTCATCCCCGCTGTCCTCCTGGACAGCATCCTCAGGAATTGGCTGCATCTGCACCCCAGGAGCGTGAGGGAGCATCCTCAGGTTCTCAAAGAGTCGCTGCCTAGAGCCAGCCAGGGAAGGACAATTTGTCACCAAGGGCCACCCAGTGCCACCAGCCCCCCTGGAAGGGTCATTCCCACAACACTCACTTGATTTTCTCCAGGTACTCGTTGGTGTTCTGGTTGGTCATGTTGGAGGGGCTGATGTGGAGCTTGAAGTCTGGCCCAAAGTACTCAAAGTAGTCGTTGTATGGAAGTTCTGGGGGGTAATTAATGGTAATTACAGAATCATTAGGTTGGAAGAGACCTCCAGGATCATTGAGTCCAACCCAACCCAAACCTCAACTAAACCCTGGCACCAGTGCCACATCCAGGCTTTTCTTAAACACATCAGAGATGGTGACTCCACCACCTCCCTGGGCATTCCAATACTTTATCACTCTTCCTGTAAAAAAACTTCTTCCTAATATCCAGCCTAAATTTCCCTTGGTGCAGCTTGAGGCTGTGTCCCCTTGTTCTGTCAGTGCTGCCTGGAGAAAGAGCCCAAGCCCAGCTGAGCACAGCCACCTTTCAGGCAGACCATTCCAATATTTTATCACCCTTTTCTGTAAAACAGCTCCGTGCTGTGCCCAGGCTGCTGCTCCAGTGCAGGGCTGCCCTGCTGGGGCTCAGCAGCTCTGGGTGTGACCCTGGGCCATTGTGGCTGCAGAAACCCTGCAGGAATTCCAGGCTGGGCTCTGGATGACTCCAGGTCCTCCTGCACTCTCTGTGTTTTCCAATTAAATTTCCCTCCCAAGGACTTGTAGGTCTTGAGTAGTTATTGTTACAGAATCACAGAATCACAGGGTTGGAAGAGACCTCCAGGATCATCAAGTCCAACCCAACCCAAACCTCAACTAAGCCCAGTGCCACATCCAGGCTCTTCTTAAACACATCCAGGGATGGTGACTCCACCACCTCCCCGGGCAGACCATTCCAGTACTTTATTTCCCTTTCTGTAAAAAACTTTTCCCTGATATCCAACCTAAATTCCCCTTGGTGCAGCTTGAGGCTGTGTCCTCTGGGTCTGTCAGTGCTGCCTGGAGAAAGAGCCCAAGCCCAGCTGAGCACAGGCACCTTTCAGTGCCCAATTAATCACAGAATCACAGAATTTCTGTGTTGGAAGAGACCTCCAGGATCATCAAGTCCAACCCAGCCCTAACCTCAACTAAACCCTGGCACCAGTGCCACATCCAGGCTTTTCTTAAACACATTTGGTGAATCCACCAAATTATCAGCAGGAGCAACTGCAGCACTCAGTGCATCCAAAAGGATCGTGCAGTGTTGGGGAAAATGAAACAGCAAAGCCTTATAAATATGACTGCTTATTTTTAGAGAATATCAAACCTATCAGTGAAATAGAGTTGAAGGCAAGTTTGGATGTCTCAGATGCCGAGCTTTGGTTACTGAACAACTGGAAAACAATGGTATGGCCAGCTGAGGGTTAAACAATTAAATTAATTGATTAAACAATGCAATTCTCCTTACCAAAAGTCCAAGGGTCAGAGCAGACCCTGCTGGCTCGGCAGGAGGGGTCCCAAGAGTCGTTTTTAGAGTTTAAAATATAACACAGGATGGGAATGCAGTGATTCTTATAGGGTGTGTGTAAATGCTGTAGGATTTGTAGTTTTTAGGGTTTAAAATATAACACAGGATGGGAATGTAATGATTCCTATAGGCTGTGTGTAAATGCTGTAGGATTTGTAGTTTTTAGGGTTTAAAATATAACACAGGATGGGAATGTAATGATTCCATAGGCTGTGTGTAAATGCTGTAGGATTTGTAGTTTTTAGGGTTTAAAATATAACACAGGATGGGAATGTAATGATTCCTATAGGCTGTGTGTAAATGCTGTAGGATTTGTATCTTGTACTGATTGGTTGGTGTAAATTGGAATATTCAGTATAGAAGATTTAATGGATTGGAATGGGAATTTCGCTCTCTTCTTCATCACTTTCTCCTCTTCCTCCTCACTCTCTCTGCTCTGAGCTGTGCTGGCAGCTCGTGGCAGGGCCCTTCACCCACACCCTGTGCAATAAACTCCAAACCCAGCCCTGACTCCAGAGATCTCTCGTCTCCCTTTGTCCCATCACCATCCCAACCTCATTCCCACAGTGAAGAGGTAACAGAACCCAGCAGCAGCATTTCCCTGAGCTCTCTTGTTTTTAGAGTTTAAAATATAACACAGAATGGGAATGTAATGATTCTTCTAGGCTGTGTGTAAATGCTGTAGGATTTGTATCTTGTGCTGGATTGGTTGGTGTAAATTAGAATATTCAGTAGAGAAGATTTAATGGATTGGAATGGGAACTTTGCTGTCTTCTATTGCTCTTTCTCTTCTTCACTCTCTTTTCACTCTCTCTCTGCTCTGAGCTGTGCTGGCAGCTCGTGGCAGGGCCCTTCACCCACACCCTGTGCAATAAACTCCAAACCCAGCCCTGACTCCAGAGATCTCTCATCTCCCTTTGTCCCATCTCCATCCCAACCTCATTCCCACAGTGCAGAGGTAACAGAACCCAGCAGCAGCATTTCCCTGAGCTCTCTCGCTTTTAGGGTTTAAAATATAACACAGGATGGGAATGTAATGATTCCTATAGGCTGTGTGTAAATGCTGTAGGATTTGTAGTTTTTAGGGTTTAAAATATAACACAGGATGGGAATGTAATGATTCTTATAGGCTGTGTGTAAATGCTGTAGGGTTTGTATCTTGTACTGATTGGTTGGTGTAAATCAGAATATTCAATATAGAAGATTTAATGGATTGGAATGGGAATTTCGCTCTCTTCTTCATCACTTTCTCCTCTTCCTCCTCACTCTCTCTCTGCTCTGAGCTGTGCTGGCAGCTCGTGGCAGGGCCCTTCACCCACACCCTGTGTAATAAACTCCAAACCCAGCCTGGACTCCACAGATCTCTCGTCTCCCTTTGTCCCATCTCCATCCCAACCTCATTCCCACAGTGCAGAGGTAACAGAACCCAGCAGCAGCATTTCCCTGAGCTCTCAGGGGGATGTCACTGCTGCTGAGCCCTGCTCCAGGGCTCCAGGATGGAATTACCATTGGGAATCTCCGTGTCCAAAGCCACAGCAGTCTCGTAGGTCCAGCAGCGAGCCACGTTACGGATGGTGTAACCCCCTCCTCCCAGCATCAGCATGGGCAGGTTAAAGCTCTTCACAAACTCCACGCACTTGGCATGGCCTGCAGTGCCAAAAAAAAGGTCACACACATGGCATAAATCCCAACTTTTCCATGGAATGTCCTGCTGTGGCTGTGGCAGCCCAGCTCTTACCTTTGATGGTGAGGTTGAAGCAGCCCAGCCTGTCCCCGGACAGGGAATCGGAGCCGCACTGCAGGACCACAGCGCTGGGCTGGAACGTCTCCATCACTTTGGAGATCACCTAAACAACAAAAGCTTTGTCACCCCTGCCCACAGGGCACTGTCACAGCAGCACAGTGACAGCCAGGCACCCCTGGTGCTCCCACAGCTGCCCTGACAACACTGGGGCTCTCACACACAGCTCCAGCACAGGCACCCATTGTTCAGGGGGGAACAGAGCCCTTGGTGAGGCCTGGGGGTGGCTGAAGTTTTATTTTCATGTATTTCAGGTTCTGTGGTGCCCAGGGGTGCAGCTCTGAGCTCACAGTCAGTGTCACTCAGCAGGGACACAAAACAAATCCTTGTCCTGCTGCACACCAAGGACAACTTTCAGCCCTACAGCACAAACAAGGGTGGCTGGAGGGAGGAACAAGGATGGGACCTCACAGCCTGGAGCTGGGATTGGACAGTTAAACCCCAATGTGCAAATGGATTAAAACTTAATTAAAAATGTGAGACCTCATGATTGTTTGTCCATTTTGTGACCATTTTGTGTCCATTTTGTGACCATTTTGGATCCATTTTGGGTCCATTTTGTGACCATTTTAGATCTATTTTGTGACCATTTTGTGTCCATTTTGGATCCATTTTCTGACCATTTTGTGTCTATTTTATGTCCATTTTGTATCCATTTCGTGACCATTCTGGGTCTATTTTAGATCTATTTTGTGACCATTTTGTGTCCATTTTTGGTCCATTTTGCATCCATTTTGGATCCATTTTGTGTCTATTTTATGTCCATTTTGTGACTATTTTGGGTCCATTTTGGATCCATTTTCTGACCATTTTGTGTCTATTTTATGTCCATTTTGGATCCATTTTGTGACCATTTTGGGTCTAACCCTGGTCATCCCCTGCCCTGCCCAAGCTGTACCCTAAAATCCTTCCAATAAATCTTTACTTTATTCCCCAGCTCTGCCCAATCTCCGTCCCACCTCAACCTTCCCATGCCATCACTGGCAGAGAAAAAAACTCCATAAAATCCCCCCAAAAATGGCCTCAAGGACAAAATGGGAACCACAGAAGATCCCTCAATGAGGGAGGCTTCACTCACAACATTTTCAAACACTCACAGGTTTGAAAATGGCCTCGTAGGATTCATCATCGATGCCGTCCCGCAGCGGGTAATTGACAGCGTAATATTTCCCTTTGCCTGCTCCAATGTCCTGTGAGGGGAGAAAACAACCCAGAGCTCACCAAAAGAGCAAAAATTCTGCTCCAAACTAAGAAAGGAAGTTTGGATCCCAGTGTGATTGAAGCCAGAGCAAATATTTAACAATATTGATGTTGTTAAATATTAACGATTTATGGCACAGATGCACGGCAGAGGTCTGGGTTGGTCACTGAATTTATTTAGTCATTGAATTTTGCTTTAAAATAAAAATAAAATATTCTACTCTGAAATAATATGTATTTTAATATTTTTTATCACTCTCATACCCGAGTGGTTTATTAAAAATTGAAAAATTAATTGAAAACAAATTAAAAATTATTTTGGTTATGGTGCAGCACCAAGCTGAAAAAATACAAACTCCAAGTGAAAGATGAGAGGATTTAGATCCAAAAAAACCCCACAGTTCCTGTAAAAATCCCATAAAAATAAGAACTTTTCACCCCTGAGAACAGAAGTTCTGGCAGAGTCACAAGGTGACACTTTGAGTGACCCAGAACTGAGTCACTGCCAGGAAATGCCAATAAAAATCCACCACTCCCTCAGGAACCTTCACCCAAGAGTTTGTGTCACCAAGCTGGGTCTGCAAAGTGACTAAAATATTATTTTTTGTGAGCAAAACCCCACCAGAGAGACTGAGAGCAGAGATTTGGGGTTAAGAAATGATCAGGGTTTTATAAATGATCCCATGCACATCTCTGCCCTCAGAAAATGGGTGTCACACTGAGCTGGGACAGCCAGAAAAGCTGGAAAAACCCAAAATTTTATGGGAATTTTGTGGTTCTTACCCTCAGGTCCCCAGTTCCTGGGAAATATTCTCCATATTTGTGGAAGGACACAGTCATGACCCTGTCTGTGGTGTAAAAAGCCTCCTCCACCCCATCCCCGTGGTGGATGTCGATGTCAATGTACAGCACCCGCTGGTGGTACCTGGAAAAAAATCAGAATATTGCATTTATTCCAAAAAAATCTGCCTCCAAAGCAGGGGAAATTGAGAGGAGAGCATGGAATTCAGGCCAGGATTTACAGGGGAAGGAGCTGCAGGGAAGGGACAGCAGTGGAACAGAAAATAAAGCGACTTTTGCTGCTGAGTTTGTTTCAGATTCAGCTCAGTTTGGTCAGATTCAGCCAATAAAGTGCATTTTAATGCACATTTTTATGCCCAAGCCTCCCTCAGTGAGATTTGCCTGGAGCCAGAAGCTGTCACACAGCCATGGGTGGGTGGCAGAGGGAAGGGACAAAGAGCAGCAGCAAAAAAATCCAAAAATCCTCTGCCTGGACAAATCCACATTGGGCGAGAGGGGAGCAGAGCCCAAAAATCAGCTCAGCTGGGGGAAAAAAGGAGGAAATAAAATAAAAACAGCGAGGAGGAGAGGTCCATACTTGAGGAGCTCCAGGATGGCCAGCACGATGTCGTTGACGTAGCAGAAACCAGAAGCTTCTGATTTTTTGGCGTGGTGGAGCCCTCCTGCCCAGTTCACTGCAATGTCTGTCTGCTGCTTGTTCAGCTTCACAGCACTGGCTGGGGGAGCAAAGCACAGAGAGGTTAAATCAGGAGTGAAAACCCTGGGACAGAGCCTGAGGTGAAGCTCCAGTCCCTCCCCAGGGATTTTGGCACAGAGAGGTTAAATCAGGAGTGAAAATCTCTGAGACAGAGCCTGAGGTGAAGCTCCAGCCTGTCCTGAAGGTTTTAGGCAGAGAGAGTTTAAATCAGGATGAAAACCCCCAACAGAGCCTGAGGTCGAAGCTCCAGCTTCTCCTCAAGGTTTTAGGCACAGAGAGTTTAAATCAGGATGAAAACCCCCACAGAGCCTGAGGTGAAGCTCCAGTCCCTCCCCAGGGATTTTGGCACAGAGAGGTTAAATCAGGAGTGAAAACCCTGGGGTAGAACCTGAGGTGAAGCTCCAGCTCTCCTCAAGGCTTTTGGTACAGAGAGGTTGAATTTAGGAGTGAAAACTCCAAGACAGAGCCTGAGGTGAAGCTCCAGCTCCTAACTGGGGTTTTAGGCACAGAGAGGTTGAATTTAGGAGTGAAAACCCCAACACAGAGCCTGAAGTGAAGCCCCAGCCCCTCCCTGGCACAGAGAGGTTAAATCAGGAGTGAAAACCCTGAGACAGAGCCTGAGGTGAAGCTCCAGCCTCTCCTCAAGGTTTTAGGCAGAGAGAGTTTAAATCGGGAGTGAAAACCCCAAGACAGAACCTGAGCTGAAGCTCCAGCCTCTCCTCAAGGTTTTAGGCAGAGAGAGTTTAAATCAGGATGAAAACCCTGGGACAGAGACTGAGGTGAAGCTCCAGCTCCTAACTGGGGTTTTAGGCACAGAGAGGTTAAATCAGGATGAAAACCCCAAGACAGAGCCTGAGGTGAAGCTCCAGCCTCTTCTCGAGGTTTTAGGCACAGAGAAGTTAAATTTAGGAGTGAAAACCCCAAGACAGAACCTGAGGTGAAGCTCCAGCCCCTCCCCAGGGATTTTGGCACAGAGAGTGTAAATCAAGACTGAAAACCCCTGAGACAGAGTCTGAGGTGAAACTCCAGCCCCTAACTGGGGTTTTAGGCACAGAGAGGTTAAATCAAGAATGAAAACCCCAAGACAGAACCTGAGGTGAAGCTCCAGTCCCTCCCTGGCACAGAGAGGTTAAATCAGCATGAAAACCCCTGAGACAGAACCTGAGCTGAAGCTCCAGCCCCTGACTGGGGTTTTTGGCACAGAGAGGTTAAATTTAGGAGTGAAAACCCCAAGACAGAACCTGAGCTGAAGCTCCAGCCCCTCCCTGGCAGAGAGAGTTTAAATCAGGATGAAAACCCCCAACACAGAGCCTGAGGTGAAGCTCCAGCCTCTCCTCAAGGTTTTAGGCACAGAGAGGTTAAATCAGGATAAAAACCCCAAGACAGAGCCTGAGGTGAAGCCCCAGCCCCTAACTGGAGTTTTAGGCACAGAGGGCTTCAATTTAGGAGTGAAATCCCTGAGACAGAATCTGAGGTGAAGCTCCAGGCTCTCCTCAAGGTTTTAGGCAGAGAGAGTTTAAATCAGGATGAAAACCCTGGGACAGAGCCTGAGGTGAAGCCCCAGCCCCTCCCTGGCACAGAGAGGTTGAATTTAGGAGTGAAAACCCCAAGACAGAGCCTGAGGTGAAGCTCCAGCCTCTCCTCAAGGTTTTAGGTACAGAGAGTTTAAATCGGGAGTGAAAACCCCAACACAGAGCCTGAGGTGAAGCTCCAGCCCTTCTCCAGGGTTTTAGGTACAGAGAGGTTGAATTTAGGAGTGAAAACCCCAACACAGAGCCTGAGGTGAAGCTCCAGTCTCTCCTCAAGGTTTTAGGCACAGAGAGGTTAAATCAAGAATGAAAACTCCAAGACGGAGCCTGAGGTGAAGCTCCAGCCCCTTCCTGGCACACAGAGCTTAAATCAGGATGAAAACCCCTGAGACAGAGCCTGAGGTGAAGCTCCAGCTCCTAACTGGGGTTTTAGGCACAGAGAGGTTAAATCAGGAGTGAAAACCCTGAGACAGAGCCTGAGGTGAAGCTCCAGCCTCTCCTCAAGGTTTTAGGCAGAGAGAGTTTAAATCAGGATGAAAACCCCAAGACAGAGCCTGAGGTGAAGCTCCAGCCTCTCCCCAAGGTTTTAGAAACAGAGAGTTTAGTTCAGGATGAAAACCCCTGAGACAGAGCCTGAGGTGAAGCTCCAGCCCCTCCCTGGCACAGAGAGGTTGAATTTAGGAGTGAAAACCCCAAGACAGAGCCTGAGGTGAAGCTCCAGCCCCTCCCCATGGTTTTTGGGGGCTCCACAAAGCTCCACCTCAAGGGTTTGATTCTGGATGTCCCCATGAACCAAAGGAAAATGGGAAATGCTTCTCATCCCTTCCCACTTTTGCCCCAGAACAGAAAAATCCCCACAAAGCAGTTCCAACACCCAACTGGGCTCACACTGGAGAAAATCTGAATTTCTCAGAGCCCTGAACATATCAAGGTTTTATCTGAGATATATTCAGGTCATGGAGTGAAAATGCACCCAGGCAAAGGAATTCTCCTCCCCCAGCCCCTTCCAACAACTTCCTGCACGTTCTGGAATCTCCCAGGATCCAAAGAAATGATAAATTCTGTGGAATTCTGCAGCCCTGGGAGCAGAAAGAGCAAAGAGCTGCTTCAGAAAGTGCTGCAGTCAGTGCTGGGGTGCTGCTGGCACAGGAAATACAGACTGGAGGTGTCATTGTGGCAGCAGCCACAAAGCTCTCAGGCTGTGCTTTCCTGTAAATTATGAGAAAATAAAAAACATTTCAAATGTTCCAGCTCTCAAACCTTTCCATTTCTGCTCTGCCTCATGTCCAGAGTTGGTGGCTTTTAAAAAGCAGCAGTTAAGTCACTCTTGGTGTTTCTTTTCCAGGTTGTGCCTGCCCAGAGTGAGAATTTTACCAATTTTATTTGAATTTAAAGCTCAGGTTGATTTTTTTTTTTAAGTTCAACCAGGCTGTTGTGGTTTTGTTTTAATTCCTGTCATTGGTGATGTTCCAGAGCCATTCACACCTTCAGTGAGGTAACCCAAATTAGTGATCAATAAATGGAAATGGATTCAATAGGCAAAGCTTGGAGAAATCTGGAATTAATTATTAAATAGGGTCACAGAGACAGAACTACATAAAATAAAAATAAATAAAATAAATTAAAATAAATAAAAATAAATAAAATAAATATAAATAAATAAAAAACACACAGGATTTGTGATCTTACCAACAGAGCCTCCAGCAGAGAGCTGACAGAACTCAAAGAGCCCATCAAACACAGGGCAGTCCTCCCCAACATTAACTGGAAAAGAATGGAAAAGAGGCATTAAAATAACAGCAGAAAACAAAATCCAAATCTTGCACCACCATCTGGACTTGAAAAGTGGCCAAAAGTGTTAAACAAAATGCTGTGATCAAATGATAAAATAGAAATGTGTGGCTCACACTTTGCACATGCCTTGAACTTCAAACCACACAGTTTGGGGTTCTCAGCTCAACTTGAGTTTTAGCCTCAATCAATTTTTACTGTAATTAATTCCACTATTAAAAATAGTTGCTCATTACAAGAAATTCAACTTCAGGCCCTTTTGATTTACTCTGCCCAAGCCTGGCATGCAAAAAATGGAATTAGAGAGTGTTCATTGCAGGTTTTTTTCTCTGTCCTTTGCATGTTTAATTTTTGATATTTTGGCTTTTTCAGCAATAAAACACAGAGCAGAAAACACTGAGCACCAGAGTGTTCATGAGCTGTGGCTGCTCCAGGGGTAAACAGGTCAGTTTGGGTAAAAAATGCACTTTGCTGGATGTCATTTGGTGGATTAAAGAATATCATGGGCTGGGGGAAGGCTTTCAGTGTGGATTAATCATGAACCTTGTGCACAAAGATCTGTCCCCTTCAGCTCACAGGGGTTTTCCAAGAGTAAAATGTTGTTTAAATGAAGCTATTGGTTGTCTGGATTTGTTAGAAATTTACTTTGCCAAAAATAAAATCAGCTCAGAGTGGCTGAGACACCAAATTCAGAGTTTTTTGTACCATTAAAATCCTTCCCATGGATTGGAGAGGTTGGAACAAGACATCAGCTCACAATTAACCCACAAAATCATCAGGTATTGATGAGAAGCTCAAACCTGCTCCATTTCCAAGCCAATGCCCCAAAACCCTTCAGATTTGGGGTAGAATTGAGGAGTTGGGGTTTTTCATTTGCTGGTTATAAATGCCCCAACTCTTTTCGTCAAAGATGAGCATTAACACAAATTCCACACAGGTCAGAAATGGAATAATTCTGTCATTTCCAAGCCAGGAGGGGAATTTAAGCAACAAGAAAAACCCAAAATACAACCAGGCCAAAGGATTTCCCTCAGCTCCTTTAGCCTGAGACGAACCCATTATTAAAACATTTATTCACCAAAAAAAAACCTGAAAAGCAAATCAGGAGAATGAGAACTGATAAAAATTTGGGATAAACTCCCAGAGCTGGGCTGGGATTGGCAGATTTGGAGCTGCAGCATCACTCACATCTTTGCATCTGCTTGCTGTACTCAGACGTTGTCAGGGCGGATGGACCTGAGGAATTTGATGTAATCATCAGCTCAGAGTGGCTGAGACACCAAATTCAGAGTTTTTTGTACCATTAAAAGCCTTTCCATGGATTGGAGAGGTTGGAACAAGACATCAGCTCACAATTAACCCACAAAATCATCAGGTATTGATGAGAAGCTCAAACCTGCCCCATTTCCAAACCAATGCCCCAGAACCCTTCAGATTTGGGGTAGAATTGAGGAGTTGGGGTTTTTCATTTGCTGGGTTTAAATGCCCCAATTCTTTTTGTCAAAGATGAGCATTAACACAAAACCCACACAGGTCAGAAATGGAATCATTCTGTCATTTCCAAGCCAGGAGGGGAATTTAAGCAACAAGAAAAACCCAAAATACAACCAGGCCAAAGGATTTCCCTCAGCTCCTTTAGCCTGAGACGAACCCATTATTAAAACATTTATTCACCAAAAAAAAACCTGAAAAGCAAATCAGAAGAATGAGAACTGATAAAAATTTGGGATAAACTCCCAGAGCTGGGCTGGGATTGGCAGATTTGGAGCTGCAGCATCACTCACATCTTTGCATCTGCTTGCTGTACTCAGACGTTGTCAGGGCGGATGGACCTGAGGAATTTGATGTAACCATCAGCTCAGAGTGGCTGAGACACCAAATTCAGAGTTTTTTGTACCATTAAAATCCTTTCCATGGATTGGAGAGGTTGGAACAAGACATCAGCTCACAATTAACCCACAAAATCATCAGGTATTGATGAGAAGCTCAAACCTGCCCCATTTCCAAGCTGCCACTGCCCCAAAATCCTTCAGATTTGGGGTAGAATTGAGGAATTGGGGTTTTTCATTTGCTGGGTTTAAATGCCCCAACTCTTTTTGTCAAAGATGAGCATTAACACAAAACCCACACAGGTCAGAAATGGAATCATTCTGTCATTTCCAAGCCAGGAGGGGAATTTTAGCAACAAGAAAAACCCAAAATACAACCAGGCCAAAGGATTTCCTTCAGCTCCTTTAGCCTGAGAGAGAGACCTGTTATTAAAAAGTTTTATTCACCAAAAAAAAACCTGAAAAGCAAATCAGGAGAATGAGAACTGATAAAAATTTGGGATAAACTCCCAGAGCTGGGCTGGGATTGGCAGATTTGGAGCTGCAGCATCACTCACATCTTTGCATCTGCTTGCTGTACTCAGACGTTGTCAGGGCGGATGGACCTGAGGAATTTGATGTAACCATCAGCTCAGAGTGGCTGAGACACCAAATTCAGAGTTTTTTGTACCATTAAAATCCTTTCCATGGATTGGAGAGGTTGGAACAAGACATCAGCTCACAATTAACCCACAAAATCATCAGGTATTGATGAGAATCTCAAACCTGCCCCATTTCCAAACCAATGCCCCAGAACCCTTCAGATTTGGGGTAGAATTGAGGAGTTGAGGCTTTTTCATTTGCTGGTTATAAATGCCCCAATTCTTTTTGTCAAAGATGAGCATTAACACAAAACCCACACAGGTCAGAAATGGAATCATTCTGTCATTTCCAAGCCAGGAAGGGAATTTTAGCAACAAGAAAAACCCAAAATACAACCAGGCCAAAGGATTTCCCTCAGCTCCTTTAGCCTGAGACGAACCCATTATTAAAACATTTATTCACCAAAAAAAACCCTGAAAAGCAAATCAGGAGAATGAGAACTGATAAAAATTTGGGATAAACTCCCAGAGCTGGGCTGGGATTGGCAGATTTGGAGCTGCAGCATCACTCACATCTTTGCATCTGCTTGCTGTACTCAGACGTTGTCAGGGCGGATGGACCTGAGGAATTTGATGTAACCATCAGCTCAGAGTGGCTGAGACACCAAATCCAGAGTTTTTTGTACCATTAAAATCCTTTCCATGGATTGGAGAGGTTGGAACAAGACATCAGCTCACAATTAACCCACAAAATCATCAGGTATTGATGAGAAGCTCAAACCTGCCCCATTTCCAAGCCAATGCCCCAAAACCCTTCAGATTTGGGGTAGAATTGAGGAGTTGGGGGGTTTTAATTTGTTGGCTTTAAATGCCCCAACTCTTTTTGTCAAAGATGAGCATTAACACAAAACCCACACAGGTCAGAAATGGAATCATTCTGTCATTTCCAAGCCAGGAAGGGAATTTTAGCAACAAGAAAAACCCAAAATACAACCAGGCCAAAGGATTTCCCTCAGCTCCTTTAGCCTGAGCGAAACCCATTATTAAAACTCTTTATTCACCAAAAAAAACAAAACTGAAAAGCAAACCAGGAGAATGAGAACTGATAGAAACTTGGGATAAACTCCCAGAACTGGGCTGGGATTGGCAGATTTGGAGCTGCAGCATCACTCACATCTTTGCATCTGCTTGCTGTACTCAGACATGTTGTCAGGGCGGATGGACCTGAGGAATTTGATGTAATCATCACTGTGGTACTTGGTCATCTCCTCTGCATTGGCCTTGTGAGGACGCTGCAAGGACAACAACACAGCAAGGATTAATCTGGATTAATTCCTGGATTAATTCATTCCCATTTCCAGTCCCAAATTTCCCCCCAGGAATTGTGAAAATATCAAAGCAGCAGCGTTAAATAAGAAAAAACAGAGTTTGAAAAGCAAGGATGGTGCTGGTGGTGAGTGTTACACATGCAGGCATGAAAATAAATTTAATAATAAAATCATTTTAATATTTTAATAATTTTTAATATTTTAATAATAAAATAAATTTAATTTTGTGATTAAAAAACCAATTTTGCAGTCTCCAAAGCCTCTCTGAAGCACAGAACCCCTCACTTGAACACTGAGAAGAAACCAGAATTACATCAACACAACTGATTGGGGTTTATTCCTTTCCTCTCAGAGAAAAGCTCCACAATTAAAGCCTAAAACATTAATTATGAGCAGCCCCACACTTACATAGATCTCCATCTTCCTGTAGAGCCCATAGTTGAGCAGCAGGTTGTGGGTCATGCGGATCCTGTGGGGTTTCATGGGATGTCCTTGGCCATAATAATAATTCCCAACATCCCCTGGAAGCAGAAAGGAATTTATCATTAATTCCTGCAGAGGAATCACAGCCCAGCTCCATCAGCTCCTCCAGGATTGATTTATTAACCCACAAAATCATCAGGTATTGATGAGAATCTCAAACCTGCCCCATTTCCAAGCTGCCACTGTCCCAAAAATCCTTCAGATTTGGGGGAGAATTGAGGATTTGGGGTTTTTTTCATTTACTGGGTTTAAATGCCAGTGGGTGGGATCTCCCTATCCATGGATTCAGGGTTCACCCTCAAAGGACACAGAAGTTTGGAGCTGGGACAGGGAATTTGGAACTGTCTCTGCCCTTGGAAAGGGGATTGGATCATTGGTACAGGATAATCAAACCCAAACCATCCCAGGGTTCTGTCAGTGCAGAGGAAGAACCTCCAGGGTTTTTGGGCCAGAGGAGCTGTGGGGCTGAGTGCCAGGAATGTCTCCCAGCTTTCAGGGAGTGCTGGGAGCAGCATCCCCAGGGCCACGGGAGTTAATCCCGGCTCAGACAGTGACTCAGCCCAGGAACACCCGGCCTGGCCTCACTTTCCTCCTGTTTACCCAAGGGAAACGGGATCCAGGGAACTCTGAACTCAGCAAACACCACCCAGCTCTGCTTTTACAGCCCCACGCTTGTTTGCAGCCCTTTGTATTCCCTGAAATCCTCCAGAGGGTTCCCAGCCACCCCTCACAAAATATTTAATGGGACCAGGGGAACAAAGTCACCTCCCCACATGGATTTATTTATTCCCTGAAATCCTCCAGAGGATTCCCAAACCTTTCCAGCCACCCCTCAGGAATTATTTCATGGACCAGCGCAACAAAGTCACTTCCCCACGTGGATTTATTCCCTGAAATCCTCCAGAGGATTCCCAGCCACCCCTCAGGAATTATTTCATGGGACCAGGGGAACAAAGTCACTTCCCTACATGGATTTATTCCCTGAAATCCTCCAGAGGATTCCCAGACCTTTCCAGCCACCCCTCAGGAATTATTTCATGGGACCAGGGGATCAAAGTCACCTCCCCACGTGGATTTATTTATTCCCTGAAATCCTCCAGAGGATTCCCAAACCTTTCCAGCCACCCCTGAGGAATTATTTTATAGGAGCAGGAGAACAAAGTCACCTCCCCATGTGGATTTATTTATTCCTTGAAATCCTCCAGAGCATTCCCAGGCTTTCCAGCCACCCCCCAGGAATTATTTTACAGGACCAAGGGAACAAAGTCACCTCTCCATGTGGATTTATTCCCTGAAATCCTCCAGAGGATTCACAGACCTTTCCAGCCACCCCTCAGGAATTATTTTACAGGATCAGGAGAACAAAGTCACCTTCTCACATGGATTTATTCTCTGAAATCCTCCAGAGGATTCCCAGCCACCCCTCAGGAATTATTTCCTGGGACCAGGGGAACAAAGTCACCTCCCCATGTGGATTTATTCCCTGAAATCTTTCGGGGGTTGCCAGGCCTTTCCAGCCACCCCTCAGGAATAATTTCATAGGACCACGGGAGCAAAGTCACCTCTCCATGTGGATTTATTCCCTGAAATCCTCCAGAGGATTCCCAAACCTTTCCAGCCACCCCTGAGGAATTATTTTATAGGAGCAGGGGAGTAAAGTCACTTCCCCAAGTGGATTTATTCCCTGAAATCCTCCAGAGGATTCTCAAACCTTTCCAGCCACCCCTCAGGAATTATTTTATAGGACCAGGGGAGTAAAGTCACTTCCCCAAGTGGATTTATTTATTCCTTTAAATCCTCCAGAGGATTCCCAGCCACCCCTCAGGAATTATTTCATGGGACCAGGAGAGAAAAGTCACCTCCCCACATGAATTTATTCCTTGAAATCCTCCAGAGGAATCCAAGATTGTTCCAGCCACCCTTCAGGACTTATAGGACGAGGAGAGTAAAGTCACCTCCCCACATGGATTTATTTATTCCCTGAAATCCTCCAGAGGATTCCCAAACCTTTCCAGCCACCCCCCAGGAATTATTTTTCAGGATCAGGAGAACAAAGTCACCTTCTCCCATGGATTTATTCCCTGAAATCCTCCAGAGCATTCCCAGCCACCCCTCAGGAATTATTTCATGGGACCAGGGGAGCAAAGTCACCTCCAAAGATGGAATTTATTCCTTGAAATCCTCCAGAGCATTCCCAGACCTTTCCAGCCACCCCTCAGGAATTATTTTATAAGACCAGGGGAGCAAAGTCACCTCCCCATGTGGATTTATTCCTTGAAATCCTACAGAGGATTCCAAGATTTTTCCAGCCACCCCTCAGGAATTATTTTACAGGACCGGGGAAGCAAAGTCACTTCCCTACATGGATTTATTCCCTGAAATCCTCCAGAGGATTCCCAGCCACCCCTCAGGAATTATTTTGTGGGATCAGGGAACAAAGTCACATCCCCAAGTGGATTTATTTATTCCCTGAAATCCTCCAGAGGATTCCCAGCCACCCCTCAGGAATTATTTCATGGGACCAGGGGATCAAAGTCACCTCCCCATGTGGATTTATTTATTCCCTGAAATCCTCCAGAGGATTCCCAAACCTTTCCAGCCACCCCTGAGGAATTATTTTATAGGAGCAGGAGAACAAAGTCACCTCCCCATGTGGATTTATTTATTCCTTGAAATCCTCCAGAGCATTCCCAGGCTTTCCAGCCACCCCCCAGGAATTATTTTACAGGACCAAGGGAACAAAGTCACCTCTCCATGTGGATTTATTCCCTGAAATCCTCCAGAGGATTCACAGACCTTTCCAGCCACCCCCCAGGAATTATTTTACAGGACCAAGGGAACAAAGTCACCTCTCCATGTGGATTTATTCCCTGAAATCCTCCAGAGGATTCACAGACCTTTCCAGCCACCCCTCAGGAATTATTTCCTGGGACCAGGGGAACAAAGTCACCTCCCCATGTGGATTTATTTATTCCCTGAAATCCTCCAGAGGATTCCCAAACCTTTCCAGCCACCCCTGAGGAATTATTTTATAGGAGCAGGGGAGTAAAGTCACTTCCCCAAGTGGATTTATTCCCTGAAATCCTCCAGAGGATTCTCAAACCTTTCCAGCCACCCCTCAGGAATTATTTTACAGGACCAGGAGAACAAAGTCACCTCTCCATGTGGATTTATTCCCTGAAATCTTTCAGGGGGTTCCCAGACCTTTCCAGCCACCCCTCAGGAATAATTTCATAGGACCACAGGAGCAAAGTCACCTCCCCATGTGGATTTATTTATTCCCTGAAATCCTCCAGAGGATTCCCAGCCACCCCTCAGGAATTATTTTGTGGGACCAGGGCAACAAAGTCACCTCCCCACATGGAATTTATTCCCTGAAATCTTCCAGGGGGTTCCCAGGCCTTTCCAGCCACCCCTCAGGAATTATTTTACAGGATCAGGAGAACAAAGTCACCTTCTCACATGGATTTATTCCCTGAAATCCTCCAGAGGATTCCCAGCCACCCCTCAGGACTTATTTCCTGGGACCAGGGGAACAAAGTCACCTCCCCACATGAATTTATTTATTCCCTGAAATCCTCCAGAGGATTCCCAACCACCCCTCAGGAATTATTTTGTGGGACCAGGGGAGCAAAGTCACCTCCCCGAGTGGATTTATTCCCTGAAATCCTCCAGAGGATTCCCAACCACCCCTCAGGAATTATTTCCTGGAACCAGGGGAACAAAGTCACCTCCCCACGTGGATTTTCTCCTCCAAGCTGAGCTCCCACTTCACTTCTAACCGAGGTTTTCACTCCACCTCCTTTCCCAGGGGGACTCATTTCCCTGAAATTTACAGGAATTTCACTTTCAGATTGCTGCCTCCTGCCTGATTTGGCTGCAGGGAGCTGGAATCTCTCCCAAGCCTCATTTTCCTGGGAAATCAGACCAAGTTGTTGCTGGGGTTGAACAACTCTGGATCCTTTAGGGAAGCAGGAGATGCAATCCGGTCTGGCTGGTGACTCAGAGGGGAGAATTAATATTTCAGCAGCACCTCCACCTTCAGCACAAGCAGATTTTTTCCTCCTGTGCACACAGATCTTTTTTCAGGCAGGAAAAAGTGCAAATCCCACATGCAGGCAAGTGTGCTGCTGGAATTTACCTGTCTGTGGAGCTCTGGGGAATGTTCTTTGAGGAAATAGAATTATTTTCAGTCCAAAACTTTTTTGTTGTTGTTGTTGTTTTTTTCATTAAAAAGAATTCCATTTTCTGAAATTCTGGAAATCCATGCAGGTGTTTCCCTGACAGTTTTAGGGATGTATTTTACTGTCTCTAAATCAAAGTTTGGGGAACTTGGACAAGATATTTACAAGCACAGAACTCTGTGAAGCTTTTAAAAAATCATCAGAATTTACCTGTGGAGCTCTGGGGGATGTTCTTTCAGCAAGCAGAATTCTTTTCAGTCCAATACTTTTTTTTTTGGTTTTTTTTCACTGAAAAAAATTCCATTTCCTGAAATTCTGGAAATCCATGCTGGTGTTTTCCTGGCAGTTTTAGGGATCTATTTTACTGTCTCTAAATCAAAGTTTGGGGAACTTGGATGAGATATTTACAAGCACAGAACTCTGTGAAGCTTTTAAAAATCATCACAATTTACCTGTGGAGCTCTGGGGAAATGTTCTTTCAGGAAATAGAATTATTTTCAGTCCAATACTTTTTTTTTCACTGAAAAGAATTCCATTTTCTGAAATTCTGGAAATCTATGCTAGTGTTTTCCTGACAGTTTTAGGGATGTATTTTACTGTCTCTAAATCAAAGTTTGGGGAACTTGGATGAGATATTTACAAGCACAGAACTCTGTGAAGCTTTTAAAAATCATCACAATTTACCTGTGGAGCTCTGGGGGATGTTCTTTCAGGAAATAGAATTATTTTCAGTCCAATACTTTTTTTTTCACTGAAAAGAATTCCATTTTCTGAAATTCTGGAAATCCATGCTGGTGTTTCCCTGGCAGTTTTAGGGATCTATTTTACTGTCTCTAAATCAAAGTTTGGGGAACTTGGAAAAGATGTTTGAGAAAATACAAGCACAGAACTCTGTGAAGTTTTTAAAAATCATCACAATTTACCTGTGGAGCTCTGGGGGAATGTTCTTTCAGCAAGCAGAATTCTTTTCACTCCAATACTTTTTTTTTTCACTGAAAAAAATTCCATTTCCTGAAATCCTGGAAATCCATGCTGGTGTTTTCCTGACAGTTTTAGGGATGTATTTTAATGTCTCTAAATCAAGGTTTGGGGAACTTGGATGAGATATTTACAAGCACAGAACTCTGTGAAGCTTTTAAAAATCATCAGAATTTACCTGTGGAGCTCTGGGGAATGTTCTTTCAGGAAATAGAATTATTTTCAGTTCAAAACTTCTTTTTCTTTTTTTTCCACTGAAAAGAATTCCATTTCCTGAAATTCTGGAAATCCATGCTGGTGTTTTCCTGGCAGTTTTAGGGATCTATTTTAATGTCTCTAAATCAAAGTTTGGGGAACTTGGAAAAGATATTTATAAGCACAGAACTCTGTGAAGCTTTTAAAAATCATCAGAATTTACCTGTGGAGCTCTGAGGAAATGTTCTTTCAGGAAATAGAATTATTTTCAGTCCAATACTTTTTTTTTCACTGAAAAGAATTCCATTTCCTGAAATTCTGGAAATCCACACTGGAGTTTTCCTGTCAGTTTTAGGGATCTATTTTACAATCTCTAAATCAAAGTTTGGGGAACTTGGATGAGATGTCTGAGGCTCTGCCTAGAAAATACCAGCACAGAACTCTGTGAAGCTTTTAAAAATCATCAGAATTTACCTGTGGAGCTCTGAGGAAATGTTCTTTCAGCAAGCAGAATTCTTTTCACTCCAATAGGTTTTTTTTTTTTGTTTTTTTTTCACTGAAAAGAATTCCATTTCCTGAAATTCTGGAAATCCATGCTGGTGTTTTCCTGGCAGTTTTAGGGATCTATTTTAATGTCTCTAAATCAAAGTTTGGGGAACTTGGATGAGATATTTACAAGCACAGAACTCTGAGAAGCTTTTAAAAATCATCAGAATTTACCTGTGGAGCTCTGGGAGAATGTTCTTTCAGCAAGCAGAATTATTTTCAGTCCAATACTTTTTTTTTCACTGAAAAGAATTCCATTCCCTGAAATTCTGGAAATCCACACTGGTGTTTTCCTGACAGTTTTAGGGATGTATTTTACAATCTCTAAATCAAAGTTTGGGGAACTTGGACAAGATGTTTGAGAAAATACAAGCACAGAACTCTGTGAAACTTTTAGAAATCATCAGAATTTATCTGTCTGTGGAGCTCTGGGGGAATGTTCTTTCAGGAAATAGAATTATTTTCAGTCCAATATATTTGGGGTTTTTTCCACTGAAAAGAATTCCATTTTCTGAAATTCTGGAAATCCACACTGGTGTTTCCCTGACAGTTTTAGGGATCTATTTTAATGTCTCTAAATCAAAGTTTGGGGAACTTGGATGAGATATTTACAAGCACAGAACTCTGTGAAGCTTTTAAAAATCATCAGAATTTACCTGTCTGTGGAGCTCTGGGGGAATGTTCTTTCAGGAAATAGAATTATTTTCAGACCAATATATTTGGTCTTTTTTCACTGAAAAGAATTCCATTTCCTGAAATTCTGGAAATCCACACTGGTGTTTTCCTGTCAGTTTTAGGGATGTATTTTACAATCTCTAAATCAAAGTTTGGGGAACTTGGATGAGATGTCTGAGGCTCTGCCTAGAAAACACCAGCACAGAACTCTGTGAAGCTTTTAAAAATCATCACAATTTACCTGTGGAGCTCTGGGGAATGTTCTTTCAGGAAATAGAATTCTTTTCACTCCAATACATTTGTTGTGGTTTTGTTCACTGAAAAGAATTCCATTTCCTGAAATTCTGGAAATCCATGCTGGTGTTTCCCTGACAGTTTTAGGGATGTATTTTACTGTCTCTAAATCAAAGTTTGGGGAACTTGGAAAAGATATTTACAAGCACAGAACTCTGTGAAGCTTTTAAAAAATCATCAGAATTTACCTGTGGAGCTCTGGGGAAATGTTCTTTCAGGAAATAGAATTATTTTCAGTCCAATACTTTTTTTTTCACTGAGAAGAATTCCATTTCCTGAAATTCTGGAAATCCACACTGGTGTTTTCCTGACAGTTTTAGGGATGTATTTTACAATCTCTAAATCAAAGTTTGGGGCACTTGGATGAGATGTTTGAGAAAATACCAGCACAGAACTCTGTGAAGCTTTTAAAAAATCATCACAATTTACCTGTGGAGCTCTGGGGAATGTTCTTTCAGGAAATAGAATTATTTTCAGTCCAATACTTTTTTGTTGTTGTTGTTTTTTTCATTAAAAAGAATTCCATTTCCTGAAATTCTGGAAATCCATGCTGGTGTTTCCCTGGCAGTTTTAGGGATCTATTTTACTGTCTCTAAATCAAAGTTTGGGGAACTTGGATGAGATATTTACAAGCACAGAACTCTGTGAAGCTTTTAAAAATCATCAGAATTTATCTGTCTGTGAAGCTCTGGGGAAATGTTCTTTCAGGAAATAGAATTATTTTCAGTCCAATACTTTTTTTTTCACTGAAAAGAATTCCATTTCCTGAAATTCTGGAAATCCATGCTGGTGTTTTCCTGACAGTTTTAGGGATCTATTTTAATGTCTCTAAATCAAAGTTTGGGGAACTTGGATGAGATATTTACAAGCACAGAACTCTGTGAAGCTTTTAAAAATCATCAGAATTTACCTGTGGAGCTCTGGGGAAATGTTCTTTCAGGAAATAGAATTATTTTCAGTTCAAAACTTTTTTTTCACTGAAAAGAATTCCATTTTCTGAAATTCTGGAAATCCACACTGGTGTTTTCCTGACAGTTTTAGGGATCTATTTTACAATCTCTAAATCAAAGTTTGGGGAACTTGGACAAGATGTTTGAGAAAATACAAGCACAGAACTCTGTGAAACTTTTAGAAATCATCAGAATTTACCTGTGGAGCTCTGGGGGAATGTTCATTCAGGAAATAGAATTCTTTTCAGTTCAACACTTTTTTGTTGTTGTTTTTTTTTTCACTGAAAAGAATTCCATTTCCTGAAATTCTGGAAATCCACACTGGTGTTTTCCTGTCAGTTTTAGGGATGTATTTTACAATCTCTAAATCAAAGTTTGGGGCACTTGGATGAGATGTTTGAGGCTCTGCCTAGAAAACACCACCACAGAACTCTGTGAAGCTTTTAAAAAATCCTCATCAGCTGTGCAGGGAATGCCCTGATCCAACCCTGAGCTCCTGTTCCCTGTGCTGAGCACATCCCTGTCCATCCATGGATGAGCTCAGCTGCTCCTGGACGTCAGAGCAGATTAAGGAGTGTGAACTTAGCAGGCTCTGCTGGGGTTAAATCCCTCCACGGGGAGCTTTGGAGGGAGAAATTCCATCCAAACCTTTCCACAGCACCTCAGGATTCCAGGAAGGGCCCTTTGGGTACCATTTCCTTCATCCCATAAAATTCAGGGAATTCTCACATCAAGTTGGGCTGTTTCAACCTCCCAAATTATTTATTTCCTCTCAGTAAAAGCAGCTTTTTACCCTTCAGCTGAGAGCTGTTCAGAAAAGAAGAGTGAAAAAGAAAAAAAAAATTTATAAAAAGGCAATAAAACCTCACCACAGAGTATGGAACCCAAATCTGTGAAATTCCTGTGCAGCAAAGACCTGCAGGGCAGCAGCATTTCAAACAAAACAGCTGCTTATTTTGTGTTTTAAGATATAATTAAGTGCCTTTAAAAATTATAACCCAGCAGGGCTGAAAACCTCATATTTGAGGGAAAAACTTTACATTTTTAGAACAAAAAGAAAAAAAAGCCCTCAGCACTGGATTTGGAAGAGCCTCCTGTATTGGGAACATCCTTTGAGAGGGGGAAAAAGTGGCAAGAAGGAGTTTTAATTTGATTTCAGGCTAAAAACCGTGATGGAACAGAGAATTGGGCAACACCTCTCACACAGAGCCGGTGAAAAACCAGCCAGGGCACCAAGTCAGCCCTTTAAAGGGAAAGGGAGAGGGGCAGCACTGGGATTTCCCACCCAGGAAACCCCCACAGGACACCCAGAGAGGGATTTGGGATCTGTTCCCTCCCTGCTCCACAGAGAAGCAGCCCCAGAGGCAGAACCAAAAGGAGCCACTCCACAATCCAGAGCCAAAAGGAGCAACTCCACAATCCAGAGCCTAAAGGAGCCACTCCACAATCCAGAACCAAAAGGAGCCACTCCACAATCCAGAGCCAAAAGGAGCCACTCCACAGTCCAGAGCCAAAAGGAGCCACTCCACAACCCAGAACCAAAAGGAACCACTCCACAATCCAGAGCCAAAAGGAGCCACTCCACAATCCAGAACCAAAAGGAATCACTCCACAATCCAGAGCCAAAAGGAGCCACTCCACAATCCACAATCCAGAACCAAAAGGAGCTGCTCCACAATCCAGAACCAAAAGGAGCTGCTCCACAATCCAGAACCAAAAGGAGCCACTCCATAACCCAGAACCAAAAGGAGCCACTCCACAATCCAGAACCAAAAGGAGCCACTCCACAATCCATAATCCAGAGCCAAAAGGAGCCACTCCACAACCCAGAGCCAAAAGGAGCCACTCCACAATCCAGAGCCAAAAGGAGCCACTCCACAATCCAGAGCCAAAAGGAGCCACTCCACAATCCAGAACCCAGAACCAAAAGGAGCCACTCCACAATCCAGAACCAAAAGGAGCCACTCCACAATCCAGAGCCAAAAGGAGCCACTCCACAATCCAGAACCAAAAGGAGCCACTCCACAATCCACAATCCAGAGCCAAAAGGAGCCACTCCAAAATCCACAACCCAGAGCCAAAAGGAACCACTCCACAATCCAGAACCAAAAGGAGCCACTCCACAACCCAGAACCAAAAGGAACCACTCCACAATCCAGAACCAAAAGGAGCCACTCCACAATCCAGAACCAAAAGGAGCCACTCCACAATCCACAATCCAGAACCAAAAGGAGCCACTCCACAATCCACAATCCAGAACCAAAAGGAGCCACTCCACAATCCACAACCCAGAGCCAAAAGGAGCCACTCCACAATCCAGAGCCAAAAGGAGCCACTCCACAATCCAGAGCCAAAAGGAGCTGCTCCACAATCCAGAACCAAAAGGAGCCACTCCACAACCCAGAACCAAAAGGAACCACTCCACAATCCAGAACCAAAAGGAGCTGCTCCACAATCCACAATCCAGAACCAAAAGGAGTCACTCCACAATCCACAATCCAGAACCAGAAGGAGCTGCTCCACAATCCAGAACCAAAAGGAGCCACTCCATAACCCAGAACCAAAAGGAGCCACTCCACAATCCAGAGCCAAAAGGAGCCACTCCACAATCCACAATCCAGAAACAAAAGGAGCCACTCCACAATCCAGAGCCAAAAGGAGCTGCTCCACAATCCAGAGCCAAAAGGAGCCACTCCACAATCCAGAGCCAAAAGGAGCCACTCCACAATCCAGAACCAAAAGGAGCCACTCCACAATCCAGAACCAAAAGGAGCCACTCCACAATCCACAATCCAGAGCCAAAAGGAGCCACTCCAAAATCCACAACCCAGAGCCAAAAGGAACCACTCCACAATCCAGAACCAAAAGGAGCCACTCCACAATCCATAATCCAGAACCAAAAGGAGCCACTCCACAATCCACAATCCAGAGCCAGAAGTGAGGGATGCTCGTGGGCAGGAGCTCCGTGCGAGCAGCCACGCAGCCACCCTGGCTCCCGGAGCGTTTTTGTGCCACCAAAACGCTGTCCCAGGAGTGGCTCTTCCTCCTCAAACCCTCAGCACCTCCTCCAAAATCCTTCTCCAGCATCTCAGCATCCAAAACCTCTCCTGGCTGTGCCCCTCTCAGCACCCCAGACCCTTCCCAACTTTTCCCATCTCCCAAACCCCCAGATCTCCAAACTTCCCCGTCCCATTCCACCCCCCTGATCTTCTCCCCACTCTTCCCGTTCTCCTCTCCAGTGCTCCCCACATCCCAGCCATAGCCCCCCACACGCTTCCTGCGCCCCTCAACCCCATTAAAACCCCACATAATCCTTGACCCCCATGCCCGGATTGCCCCTGTCCATCAGTGCCCCCAGTGACCCCTCACAACCTTTAAACTCCCTCCACCTCCATGTCCTCCAATGATCCCCCATTACCAACCTCTCATCCCACCCCCAGCACCCCCATCCTCCCCACAGACACCCCCAATCTCCTCCCCAGTGACCCCCATTTCCTCCTCACCCCCACCTCCCTTAATCTCCACTTCCCCCTCCATTCTCCCCTCGCCCCTCGCCCCCTCCCCTCAACCCCGCCTCCTCCGTCCCCGATGCCCCGCTCAGCCCCCCACTCCGCCCCACCCCGGGACGGCTCCCCCGCGGCCCGGCGGGTGCCCGCAGCCCCTCACCATCGTAGTAGTAGCAGACTTTGCGCTTCGTCCCCTGCGTCAGCGCCATTTTCCTGCCTCCCCTCACAGCGCCCGACCCGCCGCCGCGCCGCGCAACCAACCCTGCCCGCCCCGGGCCCGCGGCCCCGCCTCCCGCCTCATTTCATCCAATCGCAGCTCTCCGTTCCGCCCCCTCCCGCCCGCTGACCAATCGCAAGCCGCAGCGGCACCTAGCAGGTTAGGTTGAGCGCCGGGGGCGCCTGGATTGTACCACTGCGGCGGAGGACGGGGGGGGCGGTTGTACCATCGCTGGGGGGGGGGCGAAAGAGGCGAGGGTCCAGGTGGGCGGGGAAAAACCATTCCCGGGGGTGGGGGGGGCAGGTGAGGCTGAACCATACCAGGAGAGGGGGAGTCCCCAGGGCAGGGCTGGGCGAGAGAGGGGCCCGGGGGGGTCTCACAGGGCTGGGGTGAGGTCAGGGGGGTCCCCGGGGTGGGTTGGGGCCAGCCGGGTCCATCTCCCGTGGGTAACACCCAGTGGGGTCCACCCGCCGTGGGCATCACCCCGCCTACCCCATGCCATGGCAGCCTGACCCTGCGTGGCCCCCACCGCTGCAAAGGCCTTTATTTCCCTTAAAATTATTGTGAAATTGGTCCTACAAACGCTGTGGGGGGAGAGGGAGCATCCCACGACCCCTCAACGCCGCTGAGGGGGCTCCTGCCATCAGCGGGGGGTGAAGGGCTGAGGTGAGTCCCTGAGGGGATCAGCCTGGCTCAGCAGGGCGGGCACCCTCTGAAGCTCCCCTCAGCCATCCCTCAGCTCTGGGGGCTCTGCTTTGGGTGTCCATCCCCTCCTGAAGGGCTGAGATCCGCTGCCCCCGAGCTCTGCAGCGCTTCCAGTCACAGGCAGAGTTCAGTCCGTGAGGTCTGTGGGGATGTGGGGCACCCCCAAGCACCCCAAACCGGGGCCTGTCACAGCGCCCTCAGGGCTGCTGCTGGTACTGGCCCTCGGTGGCGGTGAAGAAATCCTCGAGCACGCTCTTCATGAACTCGAAGGTGGGGCGCTCCTCAGGGTTCTCCCTCCAGCACTGCCTCATCAGCTCGTACAGCTCGGCGGGGCAGTTGTCGGGCTGTGGCATGCGGTAACCCCGCTCCAGGTTCTGGATCACCTCGGGGTTGGTCATCCCTGGAAGGGAAACGCGTGTGGGGCTCAGTTTGGGTCACCCCTGTGGTGTGGGTGCCACCCTGGGGTTGGTCATCCCTTCCAGGACCCAGTTTGGGTCACCCCCGTGGTGTGGGTGCCACCCTGGGGTTGGTGACCCCAGCCAGGACAATGCCCAGGGGCCAACTTGGGTCACCCTCATGGTGTGGGTGGCACCCTGGGGTTGGTCAAGGCTGCCAGGACCCAGTTTGGGTCACCCCCGTGGTGTGGGTGCCACCCTGGGGTTGGTCAAGCCTGCCAGGACAATGCCCAGGACACAACTTGGGTCATTCCCATGGTGTGGGTGCCACCCTGGGGTTGGTGACCCCAGCCAGGACAATGCCCAGGACCCAACCTGGGTCACCCCCATATCACAGGTGCCACCCTGGAGTTGGTGACCCCAGCCAGGACAATGTCCAGGATTCAGTTTGGGTGGCAGGGACCACCCCAGGGTTGGTGACCCCTGCCAGGACAATGCCCAGGGGCCAACTTGGGTCACCCTCATGGTGTAGGTGCCACCCTGGGGTTGGTCATCCCTTCCAGGACACAGTTTGGGTCACCCCTATGTCACCCTGGAGTTGGTCATCCCAGCCAGGACAATGCCCAGGACACAACCTGGGTCACAGGAACCACCCCAGGGTTGGTGACCCCTGTCAGGACAATGCCCAGGACTCAGTTTGGGTCACCGCAGGTTTTAGGGACCACCCCAGGCTTGGTCACCCTTGCCAGGACAATCAGTTTGGGTCACAGGAACCATCTCAGGGTTGGTGTTTCCTGCCAGGACAATGCCCAGGACCCAACTTGGGTCTCTGGGGCCACCCCAAGGTTGATCTTCACTGCCAGGACAATGCCCAGGACCCACTGTGGGTCTTTGGGACCACCCCAGCCTTGTTCTTCTCTGCCAGGACAATGCCCAGGACCCAATTTGGTCTCAGGGGCCCCTCAACCCCATTAAAAACCCCACATAATCCTTGACCCCCACGCCCTGATTGCCCCGCCCTGATTGCTTGGTCACCCTTGCCAGGAAAATCAGTTTGGGTCACAGGAACCACCCCAGAGTCGGTGATTCCTGCCAGGACAATGCCCAGGACCCACTGTGGGTCTTTGGGACCACCCCAGCATTGTTCTTCTCTGCCAGGACAATGTCCAGGACCCAACCTGGGTCTCAGGGACCACCCCAGGCTTGGTCACCCCTGTCAGGACAATGCCCAGGACCCAATTTGGGTCATAGGAACCACCCCAGGGTCGGTGATCCCTGCCAGGACAACTCCAGGGACCCAATTTGGGTCATAGGAACCACCCCAGGGTCGGTGATCCCTGCCAGGACAATGCCCAGAACCCAATTTGGGTCACAGGAACCACCCCAGGGTCGGTGATCCCTGCCAGGACAATGCCCAGAACCCAATTTGGTTCCCCACCCTCCCAAACCCCGCGGCGGGGGGAACCTTCCATCCCTTTCCATCCCCTCCCAGCTCCTCCAGCCCCTCCCCGGGTGGCTTTGGGGCCGGTGCCCGGGCTGGCCGGGCGGAGGGGAGGGCAGGCAGCCAGGCTGGCAGCGGCGTGCGTGCGGCGCTGCATGCACACACAGACACACTGCAAACACACAGACAAAAACACACCACACACACAGACACAAACACACACACAGACACACACACACCACACACACAGACACACACACAGACACACACACACACACCACACACACACAGACACACACACACCACACACACAGACAAAAACACACCACACACACAGACAAAAACACACACAGACACACACACACCACACACAGACAAAAACACACCACACACACAGACACACACACACACAGACACACACAGACACACACACACCACACACAGACACACACACACACACCACACACACACAGACACACACACACACCACACACAGACAGACACACACACAGACAAAAACACACCACACACACAGACACACACACACACCACACACACACACACACCACACACACAGACACACACACACACCACACACACACACAGACACACACACAGACAAAAACACACACACACAGACAAAAACACACCACACACACAGACACACACACAGACAAAAACACACCACACATACAGACACAAACACACACACAGACACACACACACCACACACCACACACAGACAGACACACAGACAGACAGACACACACACACCACACACAGACACACACACAGACACACACACAGAACACACACAGAACACACACAGACACACACACACCACACACACAGACACACACGCACCACACACAGACAAAAACACACACACAGACAAAAACACACCACACACACACACACACACACACACACACACACACACACACACCACACACACAGACACACACACACACTCGTGGGGGGGCCAGCCCCGCAGCCGCCCCTGGAAAATCCGGACCTGGGTACGGGATCCGGCCGTAGGTGACGATCTCGGTGAGCAGGATGCCGAAGGACCACACGTCCGACTTGATGGTGAACGTGCCGTAGTTGATGGCCTCGGGGGCCGTCCATTTAATGGGGAATTTGGCCCCTGGAAAGCGGCGGGAGGGGAGGGGGTGAAGAGCTGGAATCAGCCCGCTGGGTTCAATCCGATGTGACAGCCCCCAGGCGGGCTCTGTCGCTGCCGGGGGACCTGCTGGCTTTGGTGGCCGAGCCCCCCCGAGCCTGCGGGAGCCACCCAAAAAAAACAGGGCACTGTCCCCCCCAAAAAAAAACCCCTCTGGGACCGTGGGAGAGTGACAAGGGCACTGTCCCCCCAAAAAAGCTCTGAAAATGTGCGGGGGGCTCACAAGGGCACTGTCATCCCCCAAAAAAATCACAGGGAATGTGGGAGCATCACAAGGACAATGTCCTCCCCCCAAAAAATCTCAGGGAATGTGAGGAGGGTCACAAGGGCACTGCCCCACCCAAAAAAACTCTCTGGGACTGTGGGGGCTCATGAGGGCACAGTCGCCCCCCCCAAAAAAAAGCTCTGGGACTGTGGAGGGGGTAACAAGGGCACTGTCCCCCCAAAAAAACCCTCTAGGAACCTGGGGGTGTCACAAGGACACTGTCCCCCCCCCCAAAAAAAAACCCTCTGGGACCGTGGGGGGTCACAAGGGCACTGTCCCCCAAAAAGAATTCTGGGAAAGTGGGGGGCTCACGAGGGCACTGTCACCCCCCCCAAAAGGCTCTGGGATCGTGGGGAGGGTCACAAGGGCACTGTCCCCCCCAAAAAAAAACTCTGGGAATGTGGGAGGGTGACAAGGGCACTGTCTCCTCCCAAAAAAAAACCTCTGGGACCATGGGAGAGAGTCACAAGGGCACTGTCACCCCCCAAAATAACTTTGGGAATGTGAGGGAGTCACAAGGGCACTGTCACCCCCAAAAAGACCTCTGGGACCATGGCAGGGGGGTCACAAGGGCACTGTCACCCCCCAAAAAAGCTCTGGAAATGTGGAGGGGGTAACAAGGGTGCTGTCCCCCCCCAAAAAAAACCTTTGGGAATGTGTGAGAATGACAAGGGGACTGTTACCCAAAAAAAAAAAACTTTGGGAATGTGGGAGCATCACAAGGACCCTGTCCTCCCCCTAAAAAATCTCTGGGAATGTGAGGAGGGGTCACAAGGGCACTGTCCCCCCCCAAAAAAACCTCTGAGACTGTGGAGGGGGTAACAAGGGCACTGTTCCCCCCAAAAAAACCCTGGGAATGTGGGGCCGGGGGTGACAAGGACACTGTTACCCCCCAAAAAACCTCTAGGACTATGGGGGGGTCACAAAGGCACTGTCACCCCAAAATAAATCTCTGGGACCATGGGAGAGAGTCACAAGGGCACTGTTACCCCCCCAAAAAAACCTCTGGGACTGTGGGGGGATCACAAGGGCACTGTCCGCCCCAAAAAAACCCCTCTGGGACCATGGAGAGGGTCACAAGGGCACTGTCACCCCAATAAACAGCTCTGGGAATGTGGATGGATCACAAAGGCACTGTGCCCCCCAAATCAGGACCCCGCATCCCCACCAGCTGCGGGGACAGAGACAGAAAATGGTCGAACATCCCTGCACTCCCCACTCAGCTCCCCCACAGCTCCCCAGAGATCCGGGCTGCCTGGGGGACCCTTCCCCGATGTCCCCAAGATGTCCCCAAGCTCCGTGACCCCTCCGGGGCCGGGCTCACCCTCCCGGGCCGTGTACTCGTTGTCCTCGATGAGCCGGGCCAGCCCAAAATCGGCGATTTTGCAGCACAGGGTGTCCGAGACCAGGATGTTGGCAGCCCTCAGGTCCCTGTGGATGTAATTCTTGGCCTCGATGAAGGCCATGCCTTCAGCAATCTGTAATTAATAATGGGTTAATTAATGAAATCATTATTATTCATGGGTTGCAGTTGTTAATGAGCAGCTCCAGCTCTGCGTTCTCCCAGTTCCATCCCAGTTTCTCTGCTCCCCCCTCACCTGTGCTGCCATGTCCAGCAGTTTGTTGGTGCTGAGCTTGACTCCCTCCGAGGTCTTGAGGAAATCCACCAGGCTGCCTGTGATGGAAGCAGCAGTTCCCAGCTCCTGGGGGCCCTCAAGGGCATTGTCCCCCCCCAAAAAAATTCTGGGAGCATGGGAGGAATCACAAGGGCACTGTCCCCCCCCCAAAAAACCCCTCTGGGACCATGGAGGAGGTCACAAGGGCACTGTTCCCCCCCAAAAAAACCCCACTGGGGCTGTGGAGAGGGTCACAAGGGCATTGACCCCCCCCAAAAAAAAATTATTTGGGAGCATGGGGGGAATCACAAGGGCACTGTCCCCCCCAAAAAAACTCTGGGACCATGGGGGGTCACAAGGGCACTGTCCCCCCCAAAAAAATTCTGGGACCATGGGAGGGGATCACAAGGGCACTGTCCCCCCCCCAAAAAAAAATCCCTCTGGGGCTGTGGGGGGATCCCTAGGGCACTGACCCCCCCCAAAAAAAGCTCTGGGACAGTGGAAGGGTCACAAGGGGACTGTGCCCCCCAAAAAAACTCTGGGACCATGGGGGGGTCACAAGGGCACTGTCCCCCCCCCAAAAAAAACCCATTGGGGCTGTGGAGAGGGTCACAAGGGCATTGACCCCCCCGAAAAAAAATGATTTGGGAGCATGGGGGGGTCACAAGGGGACTGTGCCCCCCCAAAAAAACCTCTGGGAAATGTGGGAGGGTCACAAGGGCACTGTCCCCCCCAAAAAAACTCTGGGACCATGGGAGGGGTCACAAGGGCACTGTCCCCCCCAAAAAAAGCTCTGGGACCATGGAGGAGGTCACAAGGGCACTGTCCCCCCCCAAAAAAAAATCCCTCTGGGGCTGTGGGGGGATCACTAGGGCACTGACCCCCCAAAAAAAAGCTCTGGGACCATGGAGGAGGTCACAAGGGCACTGTCCCCCTCCAAAAAAAAAATCCCTCTGGGGCTGTGGGGGGATCCCTAGGGCACTGACCCCCCCAAAAAAAAGCTCTGGGACAGTGGAAGGGTCACAAGGGGACTGTGCCCCCCAAAAAAACTCTGAGACCATGGGGGGGTCACAAGGGGACTGTCACCCCCCCAAAAAAAAACCCATTGGGGCTGTGGAGAGGGTCACAAGGGCATTGACCCCCCCCCCCAAAAAATGCTCTTGGGAGCATGGGGGGGTCACAAGGGGACTGTGCCCCCCCAAAAAAACCTCTGGGAATGTGGGGGGTCACAAGGGCACTGTCCCCCCCAAAAAAACTCTGGGACCATGGGGGGGGTCACAAGGGCACTGTCACCCCCCAAAAAAAAAACCCCATTGGGGCTGTGGAGAGGGTCACAAGGGCATTGACCCCCCCAAAAAAAATGCTTTGGGAGCATGGGGGGGTCACAAGGGGACTGTGCCCCCCCAAAAAAAACCTCTGGGAATGTGGGGGGTCACAAGGGCACTGTCCCCCCCAAAAAAACTCTGGGACCATGGGGGGGTCACAAGGGCACTGTCCCCCCCAAAAAAAAAATCCCTCTGGGGCTGTGGGGGGATCCCTAGGGCACTGACCCCCCCAAAAAAAAGCTCTGGGACAGTGGAAGGGTCACAAGGGGACTGTGCCCCCCAAAAAAACTCTGGGACCATGGGGGGGTCACAAGGGCACTGTCCCCCCCCAAAAAAAACCCATTGGGGCTGTGGAGAGAGTCACAAGGGCATTGACCCCCCCCCCCAAAAATGCTCTTGGGAGCATGGGGGGGTCACAAGGGGACTGTGCCCCCCCAAAAAAACCTCTGGGAATGTGGGGGGTCACAAGGGCACTGTCCCCCCAAAAAAACTCTGGGACCATGGGGGGGTCACAAGGGCACTGTCCCCCCCAAAAAAAAATCCCTCTGGGGCTGTGGGGGATCACTAGGGCACTGACCCCCCAAAAAAAAGCTCTGGGACCATGGAGGAGGTCACAAGGGCACTGTCCCCCCCCCAAAAAAAAATCCCTCTGGGGCTGTGGGGGGATCCCTAGGGCACTGACCCCCCCAAAAAAAAGCTCTGGGACAGTGGAAGGGTCACAAGGGGACTGTGCCCCCCAAAAAAAACTCTGGGACCATGGGGGGGTCACAAGGGCACTGTCCCCCCCCAAAAAAACCATTGGGGCTGTGGAGAGAGTCACAAGGGCACTGTCCCCCCCCAAAAAAAAACCCATTGGGGCTGTGGAGAGGGTCACAAGGGCATTGACCCCCCCGAAAAAAAATGATTTGGGAGCATGGGGGGGTCACAAGGGGACTGTGCCCCCCAAAAGAAAAGCTCAGGGATGGTGGAGGGGTCACAAGGGCACTGTCCACCCCAAAAAAAGCTCTGGGGCTGTGGGAGGATCACTAGGGCACTGTGCCCCCCAAAAAAAAACCCATTTGTGCTGTGGAGTGATCACAAGGGCATTGACTGCCCCCAAAAGAGCTCTGGGATGGTGGGAGGGTCACAAGGGCACTGTCCCCCCAAAAAAAGGGTCTGGGAATGTGAGGGGGTCACGAGGGCACTGTCCCCCTGAAAAAACCTCTGGGATCTTGGGGAGAATCACAAGAGCACTGTCACCTTCCTGAAAAAAAAGTTCTGGGACTGTGGGGGAGTCACAAGGACACTGTACCCCCCCCAAAAAAAGCTCTGAGACCATAGGAGGGGTCAAAAGGGCACTGTGCCCCCCCAAAAAAGATCTGAGACTGTGGGAGGGTCACAAGGGCACTATCCCCCCAAAAAATGCTCTGGGACCATGGGAGGGGATCACAAGGGCACTGTCCCCCCAAAAAAAACCCTTTGGGGCTGTGGAGAGGGTCACAAGGGTATTGACCCCCCCAAAAAAGCTCTGGGATGGTGGGGGGGGTCACAAGGGCATTATCCTCCTGAGAAAAAAACCTCTGGGACCATGGATGGGGTCACAAGGGCGCTGTCCCCCCCAAAAAAAAGCTCTGGGACCATGGAGGAGGTCACAAGGGCACTGTCCCCCCCCCAAAAAAAAATCCCTCTGGGGCTGTGGGGGATCACTAGGGCACTGACCCCCCAAAAAAAAGCTCTGGGACCATGGAGGAGGTCACAAGGGCACTGTCCCCCTCCAAAAAAAAAATCCCTCTGGGGCTGTGGGGGGATCCCTAGGGCACTGACCCCCCCAAAAAAAAGCTCTGGGACAGTGGAAGGGTCACAAGGGGACTGTGCCCCCCAAAAAAACTCTGAGACCATGGGGGGGTCACAAGGGCACTGTCACCCCCCCAAAAAAAAACCCATTGGGGCTGTGGAGAGGGTCACAAGGGCATTGACCCCCCCCCCCCAAAAAATGCTCTTGGGAGCATGGGGGGGTCACAAGGGGACTGTGCCCCCCAAAAAAACCTCTGGGAATGTGGGGGGTCACAAGGGCACTGTCCCCCCCAAAAAAACTCTGGGACCATGGGGGGGGTCACAAGGGCACTGTCACCCCCCAAAAAAAAAACCCCATTGGGGCTGTGGAGAGGGTCACAAGGGCATTGACCCCCCCAAAAAAAATGCTTTGGGAGCATGGGGGGGTCACAAGGGGACTGTGCCCCCCCAAAAAAAACCTCTGGGAATGTGGGGGGTCACAAGGGCACTGTCCCCCCCAAAAAAACTCTGGGACCATGGGGGGGTCACAAGGGCACTGTCCCCCCCAAAAAAAAAATCCCTCTGGGGCTGTGGGGGGATCCCTAGGGCACTGACCCCCCCAAAAAAAAGCTCTGGGACAGTGGAAGGGTCACAAGGGGACTGTGCCCCCCAAAAAAACTCTGGGACCATGGGGGGGTCACAAGGGCACTGTCCCCCCCCCAAAAAAAACCCATTGGGGCTGTGGAGAGAGTCACAAGGGCATTGACCCCCCCCCCCAAAAATGCTCTTGGGAGCATGGGGGGGTCACAAGGGGACTGTGTCCCCCCAAAAAAACCTCTGGGAATGTGGGGGGTCACAAGGGCACTGTCCCCCCAAAAAAACTCTGGGACCATGGGGGGGTCACAAGGGCACTGTCCCCCCCAAAAAAAAATCCCTCTGGGGCTGTGGGGGGATCACTAGGGCACTGACCCCCCAAAAAAAAGCTCTGGGACCATGGAGGAGGTCACAAGGGCACTGTCCCCCCCCAAAAAAAAATCCCTCTGGGGCTGTGGGGGGATCCCTAGGGCACTGACCCCCCCAAAAAAAAGCTCTGGGACAGTGGAAGGGTCACAAGGGGACTGTGCCCCCCAAAAAAACTCTGGGACCATGGGGGGGTCACAAGGGCACTGTCCCCCCCCAAAAAAACCATTGGGGCTGTGGAGAGAGTCACAAGGGCACTGTCCCCCCCCAAAAAAAAACCCATTGGGGCTGTGGAGAGGGTCACAAGGGCATTGACCCCCCCGAAAAAAAATGATTTGGGAGCATGGGGGGGTCACAAGGGGACTGTGCCCCCCAAAAGAAAAGCTCAGGGATGGTGGAGGGGTCACAAGGGCACTGTCCACCCCAAAAAAAGCTCTGGGGCTGTGGGAGGATCACTAGGGCACTGTGCCCCCCAAAAAAAAACCCATTTGTGCTGTGGAGTGATCACAAGGGCATTGACTGCCCCCAAAAGAGCTCTGGGATGGTGGGAGGGTCACAAGGGCACTGTCCCCCCAAAAAAAGGGTCTGGGAATGTGAGGGGGTCACGAGGGCACTGTCCCCCTGAAAAAACCTCTGGGATCTTGGGGAGAATCACAAGAGCACTGTCACCTTCCTGAAAAAAAAGTTCTGGGACTGTGGGGGAGTCACAAGGACACTGTACCCCCCCCAAAAAAAGCTCTGAGACCATAGGAGGGGTCAAAAGGGCACTGTGCCCCCCAAAAAAGATCTGAGACTGTGGGAGGGTCACAAGGGCACTATCCCCCCAAAAAATGCTCTGGGACCATGGGAGGGGATCACAAGGGCACTGTCCCCCCAAAAAAAACCCTTTGGGGCTGTGGAGAGGGTCACAAGGGTATTGACCCCCCCAAAAAAGCTCTGGGATGGTGGGGGGGGTCACAAGGGCATTATCCTCCTGAGAAAAAAACCTCTGGGACCATGGATGGGGTCACAAGGGCGCTGTCTCCCCAAAAAAAAAGATCTGGGAATGTGGAGGGAAACACAAGGGCACTGTCCACCCACAAAAGAAAAGCTCAGGGATGGTGGAGGGGTCACAAGGGCACTGTCACCCCCAAAAAAAACCTCTGGGATCTTTGGGGGAATCACAAGAGCACTGTCCCTCCCCAAAAAAGGCTCTGGGAATGTGGGGGGGTCACAAGGGCACTGTCACCCCCTAAAAAATGCTCTGGGAATGTGGGGAGGGGTCACAAGGGCACTGTCACTCCCCAAAAATTCTCTGGGAGCATGGGGGGGTCACAAGGACACTGTGCCCCCCCAGAAAAACCCTCTGGGAATGTGGGGGGGTCACAAGGACACTGTCACCCCCAAGAAAAGCTCTGGGGCTGTGGGGAGGGGTCACAAGTGCACTGTCACCCCCAAAAAAGACCCATGGGTGCTGTGGAGTGATCACAAGGGCATTGACTCCCCCCAAAAGAGCTCTGGGACTGTGGGAGGGTCACAAGGGCACTGTCCCCGCAAAAAAAAGATCTGAGACTGTGGGAGGGGGGTCACAAGGGCACTGTGCCCCCCAAAACCTCTGGGAACGTGGGCAGGAGAACCCAGAAAATCCTTATTCCCCTAAGCTGAAGGTGGGAGAAAACAAAGGCGAAGCTTCCCCAAGGCTGGAGGTGAAAGAATCTCTAAAATGAACAAATTTTCACGTTTCTTATGGAAATCTTTGGTTTGGGCTGCTTTTGGAGCCTGCAGTGGGAGGTGCTGCACTCACATCCCTGAGGGGCTGAAGGATTGACCAGCACAGCGCTCTGGACCCTTTCAGGTGATGATTTTTCACAACTTGGACTTTATCCTTCTCCTGGAGTGACTTTTTAATGCTTTTATCCCCAAATTGTCCATTCTTTTTATGCTGTATGTTAACTTCTGTCCCTTTAAGACTAAATAACCCCTGATAAATAAATAACAGCTGCATTAATTAAAATTAATTTTTCCCACTTTTCCTTGAGGAAATTCTTTTCCCAGATCAGCTGGGCAGAGGAACCATTTAACTTTGGGTTTGCTTCCCCTTAATTCAAAGCTTCTCTGACAAATTTCCCCTAACTCAGGACAATCCTAAAGATCTTTTCCAGCCTCAGAATCCCTTGGAACCATTCCTGGTCTCACCCTTCTCCATGAACTCGGTGATGATGTAGATGGGCTCCTTGGTGACCACGGCGTAGAGCCGCACCAGCCGCGGGTGCTGCAGCTTCTTCATCAGGTTGGCCTCGGCCAGGAAAGCTCCGGGGGACATGCTGCCAGCCTTCAGGCTCTTCACTGCCACCTTGGTGTGCCCGTTGTAATAACCTTTTTGGGGGAAAAACGGGGAAAAACGGGATCTGGACACCGGGAGGTGATAACAGCAGAGTGGGGCGGCTCCATGGAGCACCCCGAGCCAAGGAGGTGTTGGAGGTTCAGAATTGGGTGGGGGATGTAAAGGTTGGCTGAGGATGGAGTTTTGTGCCCTGAAATGCTGTTGTGGTGTGGCTGGAGGGGTTTTGGGGTGGTCACAGCTTGGGTTTGGGGCTGTGGCCACGCTGGTGGCCAGCGGCGGGCACTGATGTTTGTGGGGTGTTGGTGGTTGTGGTTTGCAGCCCCCGCGAGGGAAGGAGGGGATGGGAGTGGGGTTTGGAGTGGGAGATGGGGCTGGAGGAGCTGGGCAGTGCTGGGAGCACCAGGGGGGATTTGTGGGATGGCCAGAACGGGTGGGAGTGGGAGCAGAGAGGCCAGAGGGCTGTGGGGAAGGGTGGAGGGGAGAGGGGAGGGAGGGAATCAGGGAGGGATGGAGGGAATCAGAGAGGGAATCAGGGAGGGATGGAGGGAATCAGGGAGAGAGGGAAGTGGGGAGGGAAGGGATGAAGAGAAGCTGAGAGGGGTGGAGGGAAGGGATGGAGGGAATCAGGAAGGAATGGAGGGGAGGAGGGAGGGATGGAGGGAAGTGGGGAGGGAATCAGGAAGGGATGGAGGGAAAGAATGGAGGTCAGAGATGGAGGGAACCCAGGAGGGATGGAGGGAAGCAGGGATAGATGAGGGAATCTGGGAGAGATGAGGGAATCCAGGAGGGTTGAGAGAAGCTGGGAGGGATGGAGGGAATCAGGGAGAGATGGAAGGAAGCAGGGAGGGATGGAGGGAAGCAGGAAGGATGGACGGAATCCAGGAAGGATGGATGGAATCCAGGAGGGATGAGGGAAGCAGGCTCAGATGGAGGCAGGCAGGGCAGCCCCGGTGGCTTCCCCAGCACAGCACTCAGGGAGCAGGACGCGTTTTTGTGGTTGGATCTCCCTCCAAGCCCCCCCAGCTGCTCCAGCATTCCAGCCACAAGGGACACCCCCAAGCGGGGGCAAAGCCAGCAGCTCTCCAGCCCCGTGATCCCACATCCCCCCTGTGTCCAGGGGTGGGAGAAAACAAAATTTGGGCCAACTTCTCCTTCTTCCAGGGCCCTCAAAGCCCCAGTGCCACACCTTGGGCCGTGCTGGCTGCTCCGGGTGAGATCCCAGCCGGAGGATCCCGCTGCTCACTCCGCTGCCCCGGTTTCCCCCTGACTCACCCATCCAGACCTCTCCGAACTGCCCCGCTCCCAGCTTCTCCACCAGCTTCAGCGACTCCCGCGGCACCTCCCACTCGTCCTGCCACCACGGCTTCTGCGGCTTCTGCGTCCTGCACGGCTTGCCCAGGCGGCAGCACAGCCCGTCGGAGCTGCCTGCGCCGGGGGAGGCAGAGCTGGGCCAGGGCGGGGCACCCGGCACGAGCCAGGGCGTGGCTGGGGCACTGGGAGCATCCCACTGCTCATCCCACCCCATCCCATCCCATCCCGTCCCACCCCATCCCATCCCATCCCATCCCATTCCATTCCCATCCCATCCCACCCTATCCCACCCCATCCCATCCCATCCCATCCCATCCCATCCCACCCCATCCCATCCTGTTCTACCCCATCCAATTCTCTCCCATTCCCATTTCATCTTGTCCCATATCGTCCTGCCCCGTCCCATCCTGTCCCTATCCCGTCCCATTCAGTCATGTCCCATCCCAGTCTGCCATATTCCTATTCCATCCTATCCCATCCCATCCTGTCTGGTACCATCCCATCTGACTCTGTCCCATTCCCATTTCATTTTGTCCCATAATGTCCTGTCCCATGCCATCTGTCCTGTCCCATCCCATCCCATCCCATCCCATCCCATCCCATCCCATCCTGCACCATCATATCTGGTTCTGTCCCATTCCCATTTCAGCTTGTCCCACAACACCCAGCCCCGTTCCATCACTTGTGCCATCCCATTCCCATCCAATCCCATCCCACAACTTTCCTATCCCATCCTGTCCCGTTCCATCCTGTCTGGTGCCATCCCCTCCGGCCCCATCCCATTCCCATCCTGTACCATCTCCTCTTATCTTCTCCTGTTCCAATTTCAACTTGTCCCATCCCATCCCATCCATCCCATCCCATCCCATCCCATCCCATCCCATCCCATCCCATCCCATCCATCCCATCCCATCCCATCCCATCCCATCCCATCCATCCCATCCCATCCCATCCCTTCCCATCCACTTCTCTCATGTTCCACCCCATTCCCTCTCCATCTCACTCCATCCCACCTCATTCCCATCCCATGGCAGTCCATCCCGCCCCATCCCCGCCCCATTCCCATCCCATCCCTGCCCCACACTCATCCCATCGCACTCCATCCCCATTCCATCCCACTCCATTCCCACCCCATCCCGCCCCATTCCCATTCCATCCCTGCCCCATTCCCGCCCCATTCCCGCCCCATCCCCGTCCCGCACGTGTGTAGTGCTCCACCAGCTCCCTGAGGCTGCCGAAGGGCGCTCGGGGTGAGATGTAGAAGCCGCCGCTGTCCAGGTTGCGGATCTTGTAGTGCTTCACCGTCTCTCCCTGGCTCTCATCCAGGTCCCGCACGGACAGCGAGTACGAGCCTGGGGACAGGGACATCCATGGGACACCCGTGGGACACCCGTGGGACACCCATGGGACCCCAGACCCTGAGGGACCCTTGGGGGCACCTTTGGTGGTCTCGCTCTCGCGGATGAGGAAGGAGCCGTGCGTGTTCCCCGAGGCCAGCAGCTGCCGCTCGGCGTCCTTGCGGCTGATGTTCTTGAAGAACCACCTGGGGACACGAGGCAGCCTCAGCACCGAGGGCACCCGCAGGAGTTTTTTTGGGATGCTCCAGGAGGTTTTTGGGACCCTCCAGGCTCCGTCCCTACTCACGGCTCGGGCTCCAGGCTGTTCACCAACGCCACGAAGTTGTGTGGGATCAGCCCCTCCTGACCCGTGGTCAGCGACTGCGCCTTCCACCACTCGCCGCTCCTGCGGGGACACGGCACCATGAGACCCCCCAAACCCCTCAGGGACCCCGGGGGGACACCAGGGGGACACCCCTGGAATTGTTGGCTCACTCTTCCAGGACGCGCAGCTTCTCCCCCTTCCGCAGCCCCAGGTCACCGTCGTGTTTGGGCTCATAATTGTACAGGGCCACCACCAGCTTGTCTGGGGAGAGGGGGACAAAGGGAGGGACAGAGGTGGCAGTGATGGGTTTGGGGGTGTCACAGCCACCCCCAGGTCACAGCCGTGCCTCACCTTGCATGGGAGAGCGGGGAGGTGACGAGGGCTCGTAGGACACCAGCGGGTCTCGAACCTCGGAGCCATTGCGGATCAGCCTCTGCCAGGGGACAGGGAATCCCTGAGCCCGCAGGCTGTGGGGTTTGGGCACCCCTGGGGGTGTTTGGGGTTGGGGTTTGGGCACCCCTGGGGGTGTTTGGGGTTGGGGTTTGGGCACCTCTGGGGGTGTTTGGGGTCTCTCAGCCCCTCCTGACCTGGCCCTTGCTGTCGGGCTCGATGGGGTAATTGCAGTGCTCGCAAATGTCGATGTTCTCGATCCAGTCCTCGTCATAGTCCGAGCTGCAGCAGCAGCCCATGGTGGCTGTGGGGACACAGGGGACACAGGGAGCCTTGGCACCCCCAGGCCTGCATCCATCCCTCCATCCATCCCTGGGTCTGTCCATCCATCCATCCATCCATCCATCCATCCATCATCCATCCATCCATCATCCATCCATCCATCCCTGGGTCTGTCCATCCATTCATCCATCCATCCATCCATCCATCCATCCATCAATCCATCCATCATCAATCCCTCCATCCATCCCTCCATCCATCATCCATCCATCCATCATCCATCCATCCATCATCCATCCATCCATCCCTGGGTCTGTCCATCCATCCATCCATCCATCCATCCATCATCCATCCATCCATCCATCCATCCATCCATCCATCCATCCATCATCCATCCATCCATCCATCCATCCATCCATCATCCATCCATCCATCCATCATCCATCCATCCATCCATCCATCATCCATCATCCATCCCTCCATCCATCCATCATCCATCCATCCATCCATCCATCCATCCATCCATCATCAATCCCTCCATCCATCCCTCCATCCATCATCCATCCATCCATCATCCATCCATCCATCATCCATCCATCCATCCCTGGGTCTGTCCATCCATCCATCCATCCATCCATCATCCATCCATCCATCATCCATCCATCCATCCATCCATCATCCATCCATCCATCATCCATCCATCCATCCATCCATCATCCATCCATCCATCATCCATCATCCATCCATCCATCATCCATACATCATCCATCCATCCATCCATCATCCATCCATCATCCATCATCCATCCATCCATCCATCCATCATCCATCCATCATCCATCCATCCATCCATCCATCATCCATCCATCATCCATCCATCATCCATCCATCCATCATCCATCCATCCATCATCCATCATCCATCCATCCATCATCCATCCATCCATCCATCCATCATCCATCCATCATCCATCCATCCATCATCCATCCATCATCCATCCATCCATCCATCCATCATCCATCCATCCATCCATCCATCATCCATCCATCCATCATCCATCCATCCATCCATTTTGTGTCCATTTCTGACTGTTCTGGGTCCATTTTGGGTCCATTTTGTGCCCATTTTGGGTCCATTTTGGATCCATTTTGTGCCCATTTTGGGTCCATTTTGTGCCCATTTTGGATCCATTTTGTGCCCATTTTGGGTCCATTTTAGGTCCATTTTCTGACCACTTTGGGTCCATTTTGTGCCCATTTTAGATCTATTTTAGGTCCACCGTGGGTCTAACCCTGGCCAGGCCCTGTCCTGCCCAAGCTGTACCCTAAAGGCCTTTCAATAAATCTCTGCTTTATTCTCCAGCTCTGCCCAGTCTGTCCCAGCTCAGCCTTCCCAAGGCTCAGCTGCGGTGCCACCGCTGTCCCTGTCACCACGGTGCCACCGCTGTCCCTGTCCCCATGATGCCACCACTGTCCCTGTCTCCACGATGCCACTGCTGTCCTTGTCCCCACGGTGCCACTGCTGTCCCTGTCCCCACAGTGTCACCGCTGTCCCTGTCCCCATGATGCCACCTCTGTCCCTGTCCCCATGATGCCACCACTGTCCCTGTCCCCGCGGTGCCACCGCTGTCCCTATCCCTGTGGTGCCACCGCTGTCCCTGTCCCCACGATGCCACCGCTGTCCCTGTCCCCACAGTGCCACCGCTGTCCCTGTCCCCACGATGCCACCGCTGTCCCTGTCCCCGCGGTGCCACTGCTGTCCCTGTCCCCATGGTGCCACCGCTGTCCCTGTCCCCACTATGCCACCACTGTCCCTGTCCCCGCGGTGCCACCGCTGTCCCTGTCCCCACGATGCCACCACTGTCCCTGTCCCCGCGGTGCCACCTCTGTCCCTGTCCCCGCGGTGCCACCTCTGTCCCTGTCCCCACTATGCCACCGCTGTCCCTGTCCCCGCGGTACCACCACTGTCCCTGTCCCCGCGGTGCCACCGCTGTCCCTGTCCCTGCGGTGCCACCGCTGTCCCTGTCCCTGCGGTGCCACCGCTGTCCCTGTCCCTGTGGTGCCACCGCTGTCCCTGTCCCCACAGTGCCACCGCTGTCCCTGTCCCTGTGGTGCCACCACTGTCCCTGTCCCCATGATGCCACCACTGTCCCTGTCCCCACGATGCCACCGCTGTCCCTGTCCCCACGATGCCACCACTGTCCCTGTCCCCACGATGCCACCACTGTCCCTGTCACCACGATGCCACCGCTGTCCCTGTCCCTGCGGTGCCACCACTGTCCCTGTCCCCGCGGTGCCACCACTGTCCCTGTCCCCATGATGCCACCGCTGTCCCTGTCCCCGCGGTGCCACCCCTGTCCCTGTCCCCACAATGTGTGGTGTCACGATGTCACCAGCTCTGCGTGGGCTCTGCGAAAGCACCCGGGTGCGTTCCTGAGAATGCTGAGCGTGGCACAAACCCGGGAGCAGCGCGGGGGCCCCGGAAAAGGCTCAGCCACAGAACCCCCCCCGCCCACGGGGGATTCATCCCTTCCCTGCACAGAAACCCACGGCAGTACGGGAAAAGGTTTGCTGTCCTAAAGGGGAGGGAAAAGGGGTTTAGTTGGAGTCATTTGCTGTATTTAGCTCTGTGTTGTTATATTTTAGTTCATAATATTCTGTTTATTATATATTATTTATTGTAATATAATATATTTATATTTATACTATATGATATAACATAATATATTTATATTTATATTTATATTTATATTTATATTTATATTTATATTTATATTTATATTTATATTTATATGATTGTATAATTATATTATCACATTATTATAATTATATAATAATATTATGTAATATTTCTTATAATATATATAATAAAATTATATAATATTATATATTATATAATATTATATTTTAGTCTTAATATCCTGTTGATATGGGGAAAAGGTTTGCTGTCCCAAAGGGGAGGAAAAGAGATTTTTAGTTGGAGTAATTTGCTGTATTTAGCTCTGTGTTGTTATATTTTAGTTCATAATATTCTGTTTATTATATATTATTTATTGTAATATAATATAATATAATATAATATAATATAATATAATATAATATAATATAATATAATATAATATGATATAATATAATATAATATAAATATATTTATATAATATAATATATTTATATTTATATTTATATTTATATTTATATTTATATTTATATTTATATTTATATTTATATTTATATTATAATCATATAATTGTATAATTATATTATTATTACATTATTATAATTATATAATAATAATATGTAATATTTCTTATAATATATATAATAAAATTATATAATATATTATATTTTAGTCTTAATATTCTGTTGATATGAGGAAAAGGTTTGCTGTCACAATGGAGAGTAAAACAGATTTTTAATTGGAGTAATTTACTATATTTAGGTCTGCATTAAGTTATATTTTAATTAATAATATTCTGTCTATAATATTATAGTTTAGTCTTAATATTCGTTAATATTAAGATTAATTTCTGCGTGGTTCAGTTTAAGTTTG